>WNGS01136706.1:0-10305 GCA_020271785.1 Procambarus virginalis
ATATATATATGTCGTACCTAGTAGCCAGAACGCACTTCTCAGCCTACTATGCAAGGCCCAATTTGCCTAATAAGCCAAGTTTTCATGAATTAATTTATTTTCACTAATTTTTTTTCTTATGAAATGATAAAGCTACCCATTTCATTATGTATGAGGTCAATTTTTTTTATTGGAGTTAAAATTAACGTAGAAATATGACCGAACCTAACCAACCCTACCTTACCTAACCTATCTTTATAGGTTAGGTTAGGTACCCGAAAAAGTAAGGTTAGGTTAGGTAGTCGAAAAATAATTAATTCATGAAAACTTGGCTTATTAGGCAAATCGGGCCGTGCATAGTAGGCTGAGAAGTGAGTTCTGGCTACTAGGTACGACATATATACATATATATATATATATATATATATATATATATATATATATATATATATATATATATATATATATACACACACACACATATATATATATATATATATATATATATACACATTATATATATATATATATATATATATATATATACACATTATATATATATATATATATATATATATTATATATATATATATATTATATGTGTATATATATGTGTGTATATATATATATATACGTGTATATATATATATGTGTGTGTATATATATATATATATATATATATATATATATATATATATATATATATATATATATATATATAATCTATATATGAGGTTCAATATGTAAGAGTAAAAACAAAAACCAATCAGCGTGTTTATCTAGCCTCACCTTCAGAGTCGTTAACAACAGCTAACAATGATATAATAACATACAATTGAGCTTTATAAGTAGACTCACAGTTGAGACGGTACCATTACCACGATAACATCCAGGCCTTGGTGAGCCGGCCGCCTCCCCGCACACCCACACACACCACCATGCACCCGCTGTCCCTACCTGCTGACCCTGGCGCTGCTGCTCCTGCTCCTGCTGCTACTACTGCTGCTACTGTTGCTGCTCCTGCTCCTGCTGCTACTACTGCTGCTACTGTTGCTGCTACTGCTGCTCCTGCTGCTACTGCTGCTGCTCCTGCTGCTACTGCTCCTGCTGCTGCTGCTGCTGCTGCTACTGCTGCTGCTGCTCCTGCTGCTACTGCTGTTCCTGCTGCTGCTCCTGCTGCTACTACTGATGCTCCTGCTGCTGCTGCTGCTACTGCTGCTGCTGCTCCTGCTGTTCCTGCTGCTGCTCCTGCTGCTGCTCCTGCTGCTACTACTGTTGCTCCTACTGCTGCTGCTGCTGCTTCTACTGCTGCTTCTACTGCTGCTGCTTCTACTGCTGCTGCTACTGCTGCTGCTGCTGCTGCTGCTCCTGCTGCTACTGCTGCTGCTCCTGCTCCTGCTGCTACTACTGCTGCTACTGTTGCTGCTACTGTTGCTGCTACTGCTGCTCCTGCTGCTACTGCTGCTGCTCCTGCTGCTACTGCTCCTGCTGCTGCTACTGCTCCTGCTGCTGCTGCTGCTCCTGCTGCTGCTGCTACTGCTGCTGCTACTGCTGCTGCTGCTCCTGCTGCTACTGCTGTTCCTGCTGCTGCTCCTGCTGCTACTACTGATGCTCCTGCTGCTGCTGCTACTGATGCTGCTGCTCCTGCTGCTACTGCTGTTCCTGCTGCTGCTCCTGCTGCTACTACTGTTGCTCCTACTGCTGCTGCTGCTGCTACTGCTGCTGCTCCTGATGCTGCTGCTTCTACTGCTGCTTCTACTGCTGCTGCTTCTACTGCTGCTGCTACTGCTGCTGCTGCTACTGCTGCTGCTACTGCTGCTGCTGCTACTACTACTGCTGCTGCTTCTACTGCTGCTGCTTCTACTGCTGCTGCTGCTGTTGGAGTCGCTGCTGCTACTGCTGCTGCTGAAGTCGCTGCTGCTGCTGCTGCTGCTGCTGCTGCTGAAGTCGCTGCTGCTACTGCTGCTGCTGCTGCTGGAGTCGCTGCTGCTACTGCTGCTGCTGCTGCTGCTGCTGGAGTCGCTGCGCCAGCTGCTACTGACATGCCTATCACCACTTGCCTATCAGTGACAACTTGAGAGTGAGGTCTGGTTCTCTATGCCCCGCCTACTGGCCTTGTTGTACCTCTCACGTTAATACTGAACAATGATGACGTTTGAATTATTTGTTGAATGTGGCCTTAAAGCTGTGGATGGAGGTGCTGCTGCTCTTTTGATTTTACTGCTCTGCTTTTGTTGTTGTTAGTACTGCTTCAGATGCTGTTTATATTGTGGCTGATGCTGTTGCTGATGCTGTTTATATATTTGGGTGTTGCTGTTGATAATACTCACTTAGTTGTACTCGCCTAGTTGTGCTTACGGGGGGTTGAGCTTTGGCTCTTTGGTCCCGCCTCTCAACCGTCAATCAACTGTTGTACAGGTTCCTGAGCCTACTGGGCTCTGTCATATCTACATTTGAAACTGTATGGAGTCAGCCTCCACCACATCACTTCCTAGTGCGTTCCATTTACTAACTACTCTGACATTGAAAATGTTCTTTCTAATGTCTCTGTGGCTCATTTCGGTACTCAGCTTCCACCTGTGTACCCGTGTGTGCGTACCACCCGTGTTAAATAATCCATCCTTGTCCACCCTGTCAATTCCCATGAGAATTTTGTATGTGGTGATCATGTTTCCCCTAGCTCTTCTATTTTCCAGCGACGTGAGGTGCAGTTCACGTATACTGTCCTCATAACTCATGCCTCTTAGTTCTGGGACTAGCCTAGTGGCATACCTCTGAACGTTTTCCAGCTTCGTCTTGTGCTTGACAAGGTACGGACTCCATGCTGGGCTGCATACTCCAGGATTGGTCTTACATATGTGGTATACAAGGTTGTGAAGAATTCCTTACACAGATTTCTGAAAGTAGTTCTGATGTTAGTCAGCCTCGCATGGGCCGCTGATGTTATTCTTTTGATGTGGGCTTCAGGAGACAGGTTTGGCGTGATATCAACTCCTAGATCTTTCTATCTGTCTGTTTCGTGAAGGACTTCATCTCACATTCGGTATCCAGTGACTGGCCTCCTAGTTCCTCCTCTTAGTTTCATTACCTTACATTTACTTGGGTTGAACTTTAGTAGCCATTTGTCGGACCATTCCTTCAGTTTTTCTAGGTCATCTTGTAGCCTCATACTATCCTCCTCTGTCTTGATCCTCCTCATAATTTTTGCATCATCAACAAACATCGAGAGGAACGAGTCAATTCCTTCTCGGAGATCATTTACGTATATATCAGAAACAGTATAGGTCCAAGGACTGATTGATCCCTGTGGGACTCCACTGGTGACTCCCCGCCACTCCGAGACCTCACCCCTCACAGTGACTCGCTGTGTCCTGTTGCTTAGGTACTTCCTTATCCAGTGGAGTACCTTCCCTTTCACTCCTGCCTGCATCTCCAGTTTGTGCACTAGTACTGTGTTAAAGGCTTTCCGGCAGTCCAGAAATAAGCAGTCTGCCCAGCTTTTTCTCTCTCGCCTAATTTTTGTTACCTGGTCATAGAACTCAATTAAACCCGTTAGGCATGATTTGCTATCTCTGAACCCATGTTGATGTGTTACAAGTTCTTCCTCTCCAGATATTCCACTAGCTTTTTTCGCACAATGTTCTCCATCATCTTACACGGAATGCATGTTAGGGACACTGGCCTGTAGTTCAGTGCCTCCTGCCTATCACCCTTCTTGTATACTGGGACAACATTGGCCGTCTTCCAAATTTTTGGCAGTTCACCTGTTACCAGTGATTTGTTGTACACCATGGAGAGTGGCAGGCACAGAGCTTCTGCTCCTTCCTTTAGAATCCATGGTAAGATTCCATCCGGGCCTATAGCCTTTGTCACATCCAAATCTAGTAGATGCTTCCTCACCTCCCCACTGGTAATCACAAACTCCTCCAGTGGTGTCTGGGATGATGTTCCCTCTCTTATCTCTGGGACTTCTCCTTTCTCTGAGGTGAAGACCTGGAATTTCTTATGGAGTTCCTAGCACACTTCCTTGTCGTTGGTAGTAAATCTGTCTGCCCCTATCCTCAGTTTCATTACCTGTTCCTTCACTGTTGTTTTCCTCCTGCTGTGGCTGAGCAGCAGTTTGGGTTGAGTCTTTGCCTTGTTCGCTATATCATTTTCATAATGCCTCTCTACCTCTCTTCTCACCCTGACGTAATCATTCCTGGCGCTCTGGTATCTTTCTCTGCTCTCTAGTGTTCTGTGGTTTCTATAGTTTCTCCATGCCCTTTTACTTAGTTTCTTTGCTAGCGTACATCTCTGATTAAACCATGGGTTTCTTTTCTGCATTTCCTTTTTTTCCTTTTGGACTGGGATAAACTTGTCTGCTGCCGCCTTACACTTCTGCGTGACGTAGTCCATCATGTCTTGAACCGCCTTTCTCTGAGCTCTGTTTCCCAGCTATATCAGTTAGGCATTTTCTCATCTCCTCGTAGTTTTCCCTTCCGGAATGCCGGCCTCATAATGCTGCTGCTGTGTTGCTGGTGCTGCTTTATCAGTAGTAACTGGCTACTGGTGGCTACTACTGATACACGCTACACCCCAGCCTGTAGCGTGTATCAGTAGTGCTGGGACGACGTACACCACATTTCCCGCTAGGGGGGGGGGGGGCGACGATAGGTGTACCTGGGCATGTGGGACCAAGTGAGGCCACAGGTGGGCACTCACTCATTACTTACGATGGACACAATCTTCCCATCATTCCTCAGTAACTGTCCCATCACAAGACAAGCCACTCGCCCCCTTCAACGACATTCTGCCCACTCCCTTCCCCATTCCTCCAACATTGGCATACCACCCACCCCATACCCCCCCATCACCATCCATCTGCTTCCTCATTCCACCCCCCATCACTGAGACCATCACTCATCTCTACCTTTCTCTGTAATTAGAGTCGAATTGTGAGCAGCTCTTTAAACCATGTTGCGAGGGAAGGCGGTGATTGTGAGGCAGTAACCCTCACTGTCGTCACTCTGGCGGCCTGCCTCACTACCGTCACTGGCGGCCTGCCTCACTGCCGTCACTGGCGGCCTGCCTCACTGCCGTCACTCTTGGCAGCCTGCCTCACTACCGTCACTCTTGGCAGCCTGCCTCACTGCCGTCACTCTAGCGGCCTGCCTCACTGCTGTCACTCTGGCGGCCTGCCTCACTGCCGTCACTCTGGCAGCCTGCCTCACTGCTGTCACTCTGGCGGCCTGCCTCACTGCCGTCACTCTGGCGGCCTGCCTCACTGCCGTCACTCTGGCAGCCTGCCTCACTGCCGTCACTCTGGCGGCCTGCCTCACTGCCGTCACTCTGGCGGCCTGCCTCACTGCCGTCACTCTGGCGGCCTGCCTCACTGCCGTCACTCTTGGCGGCCTGCCTCACTACCGTCACTCTTGGCGGCCTGCCTCACTGCCGTCACTCTTGGCGGCCTGCCTCACTGCCGTCACTCTGGCAGCCTGCCTCACTGCCGTCACTCTGGCAGCCTGCCTCACTGCCGTCACTCTTGGCGGCCTGCCTCACTGCCGTCACTCTGGCGGCCTGCCTCACTGCCGTCACTGGCGGCCTGCCTCACTGCCGTCACTCTGGCAGCCTGCCTCACTGCCGTCACTCTGGCGGCCTGCCTCACTGCCGTCACTCTTGGCGGCCTGCCTCACTGCCGTCACTCTGGCAGCCTGCCTCACTGCCGTCACTCTGGCAGCCTGCCTCACTGCCGTCACTCTGACAGCCTGCCTCACTGCCGTCACTCTGACAGCCTGCCTCACTGCCGTCACTCTGACAGCCTGCCTCACTGCCGTCACTCTGACAGCCTGCCTCACTGCCGTCACTCTGACAGCCTGCCTCACTGCCGTCACTCTGGCAGCCTGCCTCACTGCCGTCACTCTGGCAGCCTGCCTCACTGCCGTCACTCTTGGCAGCCTGCCTCACTGCCGTCACTCTTGGCGGCCTGCCTCACTGCCGTCACTCTGGCGGCCTGCCTCACTGCCGTCACTCTGGCGGCCTGCCTCACTGCCGTCACTCTGGCAGCCTGCCTCACTGCCGTCACTCTGGCGGCCTGCCTCACTGCCGTCACTCTGGCGGCCTGCCTCACTGCCGTCACTCTGGCGGCCTGCCTCACTGCCGTCACTGGCAGCCTGCCTCACTGCCGTCACTCTGGCAGCCTGCCTCACTGCCGTCACTGGCGGCCTGCCTCACTGCCGTCACTGGCAGCCTGCCTCACTGCCGTCACTCTGGCAGCCTGCCTCACTGCCGTCACTCTGGCGGCCTGCCTCCCTGCCGTCACTCTGGCGGCCTGCCTCACTGCCGTCACTCTGGCAGCCTGCCTCACTGCCGTCACTGGCGGCCTGCCTCACTGCCGTCACTCTGGCGGCCTGCCTCCCTGCCGTCACTCTGGCAGCCTGCCTCACTGCCGTCACTCTGGCAGCCTGCCTCACTGCCGTCACTCTGGCGGCCTGCCTCACTGCCGTCACTCTGGCAGCCTGCCTCACTGCCGTCACTCTGGCGGCCTGCCTCACTGCCGTCACTCTGGCGGCCTGCCTCACTGCCGTCACTGGCGGCCTGCCTCACTGCCGTCACTCTTGGCAGCCTGCCTCACTGCCGTCACTCTTGGCAGCCTGCCTCACTGCCGTCACTCTTGGCAGCCTGCCTCACTGCCGTCACTCTGGCGGCCTGCCTCACTGCCGTCACTCTGGCGGCCTGCCTCACTGCCGTCACTCTGGCGGCCTGCCTCACTGCCGTCACTCTGGCGGCCTGCCTCACTGCCGTCACTCTGGCAGCCTGCCTCACTGCCGTCACTCTGGCAGCCTGCCTCACTGCCGTCACTCTGGCGGCCTGCCTCACTGCCGTCACTCTGGCAGCCTGCCTCACTGCCGTCACTCTGGCAGCCTGCCTCACTGCCGTCACTCTGGCAGCCTGCCTCACTGCCGTCACTCTGGCAGCCTGCCTCACTGCCGTCACTCTGGCAGCCTGCCTCACTGCCGTCACTCTGGCAGCCTGCCTCACTGCCGTCACTCTGGCAGCCTGCCTCACTGCCGTCACTCTGGCAGCCTGCCTCACTGCCGTCACTCTGGCAGCCTGCCTCACTGCCGTCACTCTGGCAGCCTGCCTCACTGCCGTCACTCTGGCAGCCTGCCTCACTGCCGTCACTCTGGCAGCCTGCCTCACTGCCGTCACTCTGGCAGCCTGCCTCACTGCCGTCACTCTGGCAGCCTGCCTCACTGCCGTCACTCTGGCAGCCTGCCTCACTGCCGTCACTCTGGCAGCCTGCCTCACTGCCGTCACTCTGGCAGCCTGCCTCACTGCCGTCACTCTGGCAGCCTGCCTCACTGCCGTCACTCTGGCAGCCTGTCTCACTGCCGTCACTCTGGCAGCCTGCTTCACTGCCGTCACTCTGGCAGCCTGCCTCACTGCCGTCACTCTGGCAGCCTGCCTCACTGCCGTCACTCTGGCAGCCTGCCTCACTGCCGTCACTCTGGCAGCCTGCCTCACTGCCGTCACTCTTGGCGGCCTGCCTCACTGCCGTCACTCTGGCAGCCTGCCTCACTACCGTCACTCTGGCGGCCTGCCTCACTACCGTCACTCTGGCAGCCTGCCTCACTACCGTCACTCTGGCAGCCTGCCTCACTACCGTCACTCTGGCAGCCTGCCTCACTACCGTCACTCTGGCAGCCTGCCTCACTACCGTCACTCTGGCGGCCTGCCTCACTACCGTCACTCTGGCGGCCTGCCTCACTGCCGTCACTGGCGGCCTGCCTCACTGCCGTCACTCTGGCGGCCTGCCTCACTGACGTCACTCTGGCAGCCTGCCTCACTGCCGTCACTCTGGCGGCCTGCCTCACTACTTTCCAATGGAGGAAGACTGGCGGTCAGCACTAGACAACCCTCGTAGCTTTCCTGAGATCATAAACAGTTTGATAAAAGCAAACAACGCCGCTGTGATTCAGGAAAGATGTACAGGTTTCGCTACAGGCCATCATCAAAGGAGCACCAGATTCGCAACACGTAAGTCATGACATATCTCAGCTACAAGGGCACGGTACAAGAGCGTGTATAACCGCACACAAACAACAAGCGATGAATAATGAAGGTGTTTGAGCCGTCCTACGCCAGTGTACACGACGCGCGCCTCATAAGTTATCTGATAACGGCGCACGACGCACACAATGTTATCACCACCCGTTAGCGACGTCACTCTTGCCAACCTCCGTGTAGCTCCTGCAACATGCGAGAGTTGCGCCTGTGTCTGCTGGCGACGTCGGGTGTCGTCACCTGGCGACGTCTGGTGTCGTCTGCTGGCGTCTGCTGGGCGTATAAGGGTGAAGGCCTTCTGGGGTGAGAGTAGCGGCACGGAACCTACACTCAGTCATTGGGTGTGCACTCACCATCCTGGTGCAGTGGACGCTGTCCCACGGTGACACGAGAATACCTGGGTGAAGGTGGGTGAGCACGACCCACCAGGCACGGTAGGTGGGTGAAGGTGGGCATGTGTTTAACAGGTCACCAGAATAATTGATCTTGAAAGGTTGAATTATTTGTTGGTGATATGAGCAGTGATGCGTCGGCAGCCCTCCAGGGCACAGGACGCCAGGGCACAGCATGCCAGGGCACAGCACGCCAGGGCACAGCACGCCAGGGTACAGCACGCCAGGGTACAGCATGTCAGGGTACCCGCACGCCAGGGCACAGCACGCCAGGGCACAGCACGCCAGGGCACAGCATGCCAGGGTACAGCATGCCAGGGCACCGCACGCCAGGGCACAGCACGCCAGGGCACAGCACGCCAGGGCACAGCATGCCAGGGTACAGCATGCCAGGGCACAGCACGCCAGGGCACAGCATGCCAGGGCACAGCACGCCAGGGCACAGCATGCCAGGGTACAGCATGCCAGGGTACCGCACGCCAGGGCACAGCATGCCAGGGCACAGCACGCCAGGGCACAGCATGCCAGGGTACAGCATGCCAGGGTACAGCACGCCAGGGCACAGCACGCCAGGGCACCGCACGCCAGGGCACAGCACGCCAGGGCACCGCACGTCAGGGTACAGCACGCCAGGGTACAGCATGCCAGGGTACAGCACGCCAGGGCAAAGCACGCCAGGGCACCGCACGCCAGGGCACAGGACGCCAGGGCACAGCACGCCAGGGCACCGCACGCCAGGGCACCGCACGCCAGGGTACAGCACGCCAGGGTACAGCATGCCAGGGTACAGCACGCCAGGGCAAAGCACGCCAGGGCAAAGCACGCCAGGGCACAGCACGCCAGGGAACAGCACGCCAAGGCACAGCACGCCAGGGTACCGCACGCCAGGGCAAAGCACGCCAGGGTACAGCACGCCAGGGCACAGCACGCCAGGGTACAGCACGCCAGGGTACAGCACGCCAGGGCACCGCACGCCAGGGCACCGCACGCCAGGGCACCGCACGCCAGGGCACCGCACGCCAGGGCACCGCACGCCAGGGCACCGCACGCCTCGCGAAGCCCCTCGTGTATTCACCTAGTTGTATTCACCTAGTTGTGCTTGCGGGGGTTGAGCTATGCTCTTTCGACCCGCCTCTCAACTGTTAATCAATGAACTGTTACTAACCGCTCGCGATAACCGATAACAGGGAAGTCGTACCGCTCGCGCTCCGTTAAAATCGTGACATTAACCGGGATTTCTTAGGACCACAGCCTTGGATTACCGATTACAGGCATAACAAGTGCATAGTGACCCGCTGGGAAATTTGAAAACAGTCATTATCAACGGAACTTTGTGTTAAATAGATAATAAACGGGAGACCACGTGTGGGCCAGTGCATGAGGCTTTGTGTACGTGCGTGTATGAGAAAAAAAAATAGTGAACGGTGATTCGTGGAACAGTGAAGTGGAACGGGTACCACAACAACATATAAGTTGGAAGTGAAGGAAAATCGTGCATAGAATATTATAAATATAGAATGCTAGAAATATAGAATAGTGGCAAGAGGCGGCATCAGTAGGCTGTTTCCACAAGCCACGCGAGGCCTACCCCAGGGCACGTCCCACAGGGATAAAATACGGAAATCATATAGTGTACTATGGAAATGTGAATCTAATAATTAGAATAAAGTGAGTGAATACCATTGCAAGCCGGAAATTAGGCGGAAAATCCCTTGTAAGAATACAAGCAAAGAAAAATCAGTGTTATAAATCGAGTAGCTGGAAACTCGTGACATCAACCTGGGACGACAAGAGGTCACCTGTACCGCACCGGGGACCAGCTTCGCTACCCTACGCTAAGTACCTGCCATAAAGTTTGAACAAAATAACATACATAATATTACAAATC
>WNGS01136717.1:0-13033 GCA_020271785.1 Procambarus virginalis
TAGGGCCGCCCAGTGGGCCAGTCAAGGCAGGGGCCCGCCCAGTGGGCCAGTCAAGGCATAGGGCCCCGCCCAGTGGGCCAGCCAGAGGCTTAGGGCCCGCCAGTGGCCCCGCCAATGGCTTAGGGCCCGCCCAGTGGCCAGCCAGAGCTTAGGGCCCGCCCAGTGGGCCAGCCAGAGGCTTAGGGCCCGCCCAGTGGGCCAACTAGAGACTTAGGGCCCGCCAGGGGCCAGCCAGAGGCTTAGTGCCCGCCCAGTGGGCCAGCCAGAGGCTTAGATCTCCCCGCCCAGTGGGCTAGCCAGAGGCTTAGGGCCCGCCCAGTGGCCCAGCCAGAGGCTTAGGGCCCGCCCAGTGGGCCAGCCAGAGGCATAGGGCTCGCCCAGTGGGCCAGCCAGAAACTTAGGGCCCGCCCAGTGGCCCAGCCAGAGGCTTGTGGCCCGCCCAGTGGGCCAGCCAGAGGCTTAGTGCCCGCCCAGTGGGCCAGCCAGAGGCTTTGGGCCCGCTCAGTGGGCCAGCCAGAGGCTTAGGGCCCGCCCAGTGGGCCAGCCAGAGACTTAGGGCCCGCCCAGTGGGCCAGCCAGAGACTTAGGGCTCGCCCAGTGGGCCAGCCAGAGGCTTAGGGCCCGCCCAGTGGGCCAGCCAGAGACTTAGGGTCCGCCCAGTGGGTCAGCCAGAGGCTTAGGGCCCGCCCAGTGGGCCAGCCAGAGGCTTAGGGCCCGCCCAGTGGGCCAGCCAGAGGCTTAGGGCCCGCCCAGTGGGCCAGCCAGAGACTTAGGGCCCGCCCAGTGGGCCAGCCAGAGGCTTAGGGCCCGCCCAGAGGGTCAGCCAGAGGCTTAGGGCCCGCCCAGTGGGGCAGCCAGAGGCTTAGGGCCCGCCCAGTGGGCCAGCCAAAGGGTTAGGGCCCGGACAGTGGGCCAGCCAGAGACTTAGGGCCCGCCCAGTGGACCAGCCAGAGGCTTAGGGCCCGCCCAGTGGCCCCGCCAATGGCATAGGGCCCGCCCAGTGGACCAGCCAGAGACTTAGGTCCCGCCCAGTGGGCCAGCCAGAGGCTTAGGGACCGCCCAGTGGTCCAGCCAATGGCATAGGGCCCGCCCAGTGGACCAGCCAGAGACTTAGGTCCCGCCCAGTGGACCAGCCAAAGGATTAGGGCCCGCCCAGTGGGCCAGCCAGAGACTTAGGGCCCGCCCAGTGGACCAGTCAATGGCATAGGGCCCGCCCAGTGGGCCAGCCAGAGACTTATGCCCCGCCCAGTGGACCAGCTAGAGGCTTAGGGCCCGCCCAGTGGGCCAGCCAGAGACTTAGGGCCCGCCCAGTGGACCAGCCAATGGCATAGGGCCCGCCCAGTGGGCCAGCCAGAGGCTTTGGGCCCGCCCAGTGGGCCAGCCAGAGGCTTAGGGCCCGCCCAGTGGGCCAACCAGAGACTCAGGGCCCGCCCAGTGGGCCAGCCAGAGACTTAGGGCTCGCCCAGTGGGCCAGCCAGAGGCTTAGGGCCCGCCCAGTGGGCCAGCCAGAGGCTTAGGGCCCGCCCAGTGGGCCAGCCAGAGACTTAGGGCCCGCCCAGTGGGCCAGCCAGAGGCTTAGGGCCCGCCCAGAGGGTCAGCCAGAGGCTTAGGGCCCGCCCAGTGGGGCAGCCAGAGGCTTAGGGCCCGCCCAGTGGGCCAGCCATAGGGTTAGGGCCCGGACAGTGGGCCAGCCAGAGACTTAGGGCCCGCCCAGTGGACCAGCCAGAGGCTTAGGGCCCGCCCAGTGGCCCCGTCAATGGCATAGGGCCCGCCCAGTGGACCAGGCAGAGGCTTAGGGCCCGCCCAGTGGGCCAGCCAGAGGCTTAGGGCCCGCCCAGTGGGCCAGCCAGAGGCTTAGGGCCCGCCCAGTGGACCAGCCAGAGGCTTAGGGCCCGCCCAGTGGACCAGCCAGAGGCTTAGGGCCCGCCCAGTGGGCCAGCCAGAGGCTTAGGGCCCGCCCAGTGGGCCAGCCAGAGGCTTAGGGCCCGCCCAGTGGGCCAGCCAGAGGCTTAGGGCCCGCCCAGTGGACCACAAGTTGCTGCTGCCAATGAAAACATAAACCTCCCTAGAACACACCTAAACGTAGGAAGGCCACTCTTGCGGACCTGGATAAGTTTAAATGCCAGCTTAACGAATACTCAAATCACAAGTGATGCAATTGCTTGCAATATTATTCAGTGCAATTTGCATGAGAACAATCTCAAGGACTTTTTCACATCAGTCGTTTCAGTGCTAGATAGGGCAGGGGAAGAGAGTATTTATCTTATAACCAATTAAAGATGCAGTATGCCAGGTTGGAATAATCATGTTAGGGAATTTCAAAATAGATCTACCTTTTGGCATGACCTACAGAAAGATGCAGGGTGCTCCAGATCTTTTGGAAAACTGTATGGAAAGTTGCAGGGTGCTCCAGACCATTTGGCATAACCTACGAAAATATGCAGGGTGTCCTAGACCTTTTGGCCAAACCCACAAAAAGATGCAGGGTACTGCAGAGGTTTTGGCATGATCTACGGAAAGATGCAGGAGTGTCCAAGACCTTTTGGAATAACCTTTGGAAAGAAGCAGGAGGAGTCCCATTCCTTTTGGCATAATCTATGGAAGGATGCCGAGGGGGGGGGGGGCCAGACCTTCTGGCATTACCTACATAAAGATGCAGGGGCCCCAGAGATGGTTGGTGGCCCCAGCTCAGGTGTGGCACCAGGGCTCAATATCATCAAGAAAGAGGATTAAGAAAGAGAAAGATAATATTGTGAGATCAAAAGTTGCCGATAATCTTTCAAGGAAAAAGTTTTATGAATTTTTGGGAGAAATTAGAAACAAAAGGTTCATGCAGAGGAGTAACAAAAGTTATAGATGATGTCTCTGGGGCACATTAATATAGGAAATGGTTTAAAAGTAAAATCTTTAACATTGTAGAACACTGCGAGGTGCAGGACAGATGAGACTGAAACTGACCTAATTACAGCTGTATGTGAAACCTGCATGGACCCTTCCCCCCCCCTAATGTTAAACACCTGCACACAGTAACACCTGTAATGGCCCTAATGTTAAACACCTGCACACTGTAACACCTGTAATGGCCCTAATGTTAAACACATGCACACAGTAACTCTGTAATGGCCCTAATGTTAAACACATGCACACAGTAACTCTGTAATGGCCCCTAATGTTAAACACATGCACACAGTAACTCTGTAATGCTTGAGAAAACTTAGAAAGCTAAACAATAGGAATTATGTTATCTTACATAATTATGATATAATATAGTAATATATTATGATATATTACTGTATTTTATTTATTATTTTTGTATACAAGGGTTCTTACATTCTTGTACAGCCAATAGGGCACATATTGTTTTGGGTGTATGTCTGTGTGTCTTACAGGCTCTCTCTCCCATGGTACATCACCACCATGTGTCTTACTGGCACACTCTCCCATGGTACATCACCACCATGTGTCTTACTGGCACACTCTCCCATGGTACATCACCACCATGTGTCTTACAGGCACACTCTCCCATGGTACATCACCACCATGTGTCTTACAGGCACACTCTCCCATGGTACATCACCACCATGTGTCTTACAGGCACACTCTCCCATGGTACATCACCACCATGTGTCTTACTGGCACACTCTCCCATGGTACATCACCACCATATGTCTTACAGGCACACTCTCCCATGGTACATCACCACCATGTGTCTTACAGGCACACTCTCCCATGGTACATCACCACCATGTGTCTTACAGGCACACTCTCCCATGGTACATCACCACCATGTGTCTTACAGGCACACTCTCCCATGGTACATCATCACCATGTGTCTTACAGGCACACTCTCCCATGGTACATCATCACCATGTGTCTTACAGGCACACTCACCCATGGTACATCATCACCATGTGTCTTACAGGCACACTCTCCCATGGTACATCATCACCATGTGTCTTACAGGCACACTCACCCATGGTACATCATCACCATGTGTCTTAGAGGCACACTCTCCCATGGTACATCACCACCATGTGTCTTACAGGCACACTCTCCCATGGTACATCACCACCATGTGTCTTACAGGCACACTCTCCCATGGTACATCACCACCATGTGTCTTACAGGCACACTCACCCATGGTACATCATCACCATGTGTCTTACAGGCACACTCTCCCATGGTACATCACACAGCAGCATCATACATGTAGCACAGCATCAACATGGGTTCAGGGATGGCAAATCCTGCCTCACAGGGCTAATTGAATTCTACGACCAGGCAACAAAAATTAGGCAAGAGAAGGGTGGGCAGACTGCATATTTTTGGATTGTCAGAAAGCCTTTGATACAGTACCACACAAGAGGCTAGTAAAAAAGCTGGAGATGCAGGCTGGAGTGAATGGGAAGGTACTCCGGTGGATAAGAGAGTACCTAAGCAACATAAGACAACGAGTCACTGTGAGGGGTGAGGTCTCGGATTGGCGTGACGTCACATGTGGAGTCCCGCAGGGGTCAGTCCTTGGACCAATACTGTTTCTGATATATGTATATGTAAATGATCTCCCAGAGGGCATTGAATCATTTCTCTCAATGTTTGCTGATGATGCAAAAGTTATGAGGGGGATTGAAACAGAGGATGATAGAAAGAGGCTACAGGACGACGTAGACAGACAGAATGAATGGTCCAACAAATGGCTGCTAAAGTTTAACCCGAGTAAATGCAAAGTAATGAAACTGGGCGATGGCAACCGGAGGCCAGACACAGAATACAGAATAGGAGATGAAGTACTTAATGAAACGAACAGAGAGAAAGATCTAGGAGTTGATATCACACCAAACCTGTCTCCTGAAGCCCACATGAAAAGAATAACGTCTGCGGCATATGCGAGGCTGGCTAACATCAGAACGGCGTTCAGGAACCTGTGTAAGGAATCGTTCAGAATCTTGTATACCACATATGTAAGACCAATCCTGGAGTATGCGGTCCCAGCATGGAGCCCGTACCTTGTCAAGCACAAGACGAAGCTGGAAAAAGTTCAGAGGTATGCCACTAGACTAGTCCCAGAACTAAGAGGCATGAGTTACGAGGAAAGGCTGCGGGAAATGCACCTTACGACACTGGAAGACAGAAGAGTGAGGGGGGAGACATGATCACTATCTACAAAATCCTCAGAGGAATTGACAGGGTAGACAAGGATAAACTATTCAACACTGGTGGTACACGAACAAGAGGACACAGGTGGAAAATGAGAACCCAAATGAGCCACAGGGACATTAGAAAGAACTTTCTCAGTGTCAGAGTAGTTAACAGGTGGAATGCATTAGGCAGTGATGTGGTGGAGGCTGACTCCATACACAATTTTAAATGTCGATATGATAGAACCCAGTAGGCTCGGGAATCTATACACCAGTTGATTGACAGTTGAGAGGAGGGGCCCAAAGAGCCAAAGCACTACCCCCGCAAGCACAAATAGGTGAGTACCACCATGTATCTTACAGGCACACTCTCCCATGGTACATCACCACTATGTGTCTTACAGGCACACTCTCCCATGGTACATCACCACCATGTATCCTACAGGCACACTCTCCCATGGTACATCACCACTATGTGTCTTACAGGTACACTCTCCCATGGTACATCACCACCATGTGTCTTACAGGTACACTCTCCCATGGTACATCACCACCATGTGTCTTACAGGCACACTCTCCCATGGTACATCACCACTATGTGTCTTACAGGCACACTCTCCCATGGTACATCACCACCATGCGTCTTACAGGCACACTCTCCCAGGGTACATCACTACCATGTGTCTTACAGGCACACTCTCCCATGGTACATCACCACCATGTATCTTACAGGCACACTCTCCCATGGTACATCACCACCATGTGTCTTACTGGCACACTCTCCCATGGTACATCACCACCATGTGTCTTACAGGCACACTCTCCCATGGTACATCACCACCATGTGTCTTACAGGCACACTCTCCCATGGTACATCACCACATGTGTCTTACTGGCACACTCTCCCATGGTACATCACCACCATGTGTCTTACAGGCACACTCTCCCATGGTACATCACCACCATGTGTCTTACAGGCACACTCTCCCATGGTACATCACCACCATGTGTCTTACAGGCACACTCTCCCATGGTACATCACCACCATGTGTCTTACAGGCACACTCTCCCATGGTACATCACCACCATGTGTCTTACAGGCACACTCTCCCATGGTACATCACCACCATGTGTCTTACAGGCACACTCTCCCATGGTACATCACCACCATGTGTCTTACAGGCACACTCTCCCATGGTACATCACCACATGTGTCTTACAGGCACACTCTCCCATGGTACATCACCACCATGTGTCTTACAGGCACACTCTCCCATGGTACATCACCACCATGTGTCTTACAGGCACACTCTCCCATGGTACATCACCACCATGTGTCTTACAGGCACACTCTCCCATGGTACATCACCACCATGTGTCTTACAGGCACACTCTCCCATGGTACATCACCACCATGTGTCTTACAGGCACACTCTCCCATGGTACATCACCACCATGTGTCTTACAGGCACACTCTCCCATGGTACATCACCACCATGTGTCTTACAGGCACACTCTCCCATGGTACATCACCACATGTGTCTTACAGGCACACTCTCCCATGGTACATCACCACCATGTGTCTTACAGGCACACTCTCCCATGGTACATCACCACCATGTGTCTTACAGGCACACTCTCCCATGGTACATCACCACCATGTGTCTTACAGGCACACTCTCCCATGGTACATCACCACCATGTGTCTTACAGGCACACTCTCCCATGGTACATCACCACCATGTGTCTTACAGGCACACTCTCCCATGGTACATCACCACCATGTGTCTTACAGGCACACTCTCCCATGGTACATCACCACCATGTGTCTTACAGGCACACTCTCCATGGTACATCACCACCATGTGTCTTACAGGCACACTCTCCCATGGTACATCACCACCATGTGTCTTACAGGCACACTCTCCCATGGTACATCACCACCATGTGTCTTACAGGCACACTCTCCCATGGTACATCACCACCATGTGTCTTACAGGCACACTCTCCCATGGTACATCACCACCATGTGTCTTACAGGCACACTCTCCCATGGTACATCACCACCATGTGTCTTACAGGCACACTCTCCCATGGTACATCACCACCATGTGTCTTACAGGCACACTCTCCCATGGTACATCACCACCATGTGTCTTACAGGCACACTCTCCCATGGTACATCACCACCATGTGTCTTACAGGCACACTCTCCCATGGTACATCACCACCATGTGTCTTACAGGCACACTCTCCCATGGTACATCACCACCATGTGTCTTACAGGCACACTCTCCCATGGTACATCACCACATGTGTCTTACAGGCACACTCTCCCATGGTACATCACCACCATGTGTCTTACAGGCACACTCTCCCATGGTACACCACCATGTGTCTTACAGGCACACTCTCCCATGGTACATCACCACCATGTGTCTTACAGGCACACTCTCCCATGGTACAACACCACCATGTGTCTTACAGGCACACTCTCCCATGGTACATCACCACCATGTGTCTTACAGGCACACTCTCCCATGGTACATCACCACCATGTGTCTTACAGGCACACTCTCCCATGGTACATCACCACCATGTGTCTTACAGGCACACTCTCCCATGGTACATCACCACCATGTGTCTTACAGGCACACTCTCCCATGGTACATCACCACCATGTGTCTTACAGGCACACTCTCCCATGGTACATCACCACCATGTGTCTTACAGGCACACTCTCCCATGGTACATCACCACCATGTGTCTTACAGGCACACTCTCCCATGGTACATCACCACCATGTGTCTTACAGGCACACTCTCCCATGGTACATCACCACCATGCGTCTTACAGTCACACTCTCCCATGGTACATCACCACCATGTGTCTTACAGGCACACTCTCTCATGGTACATCACCACCATGTGTCTTACAGTCACACTCTCCCATGGTACATCACCACCAAGTGTCTTACAGGCACACTCTCCCATGGTACATCACTACCATGTGTCTTACAGTCACACTCTCCCATGGTACACCACCACCATGTGTCTTACAGGCACACTCTCCCATGGTACATCACCACTATGTGTCTTACAGTCACACTCTCCCATGGTACAACACCACCATGTGTCTTACAGGCACACTCTCCCATGGTACATCACCACCATGTGTCTTACAGGCACACTCTCCCATGGTACATCACCACCATGTGTCTTACAGGCACACTCTCCCATGGTACAACACCACCATGTGTCTTACAGGCACACTCTCCCATGGTACAACACCACCATGTGTCTTACAGGCACACTCTCCCATGGTACATCACCACCATGTGTCTTACAGGCACACTCTCCATGGTACAACACCACCATGTGTCTTACAGGCACACTCTCCCATGGTACAACACCACCATGTGTCTTACAGGCACACTCTCCCATGGTACATCACCACCATGTGTCTTACAGGCACACTCTCCCATGGTACAACACCACCATGTGTCTTACAGGCACACTCTCCATGGTACAACACCACCATGTGTCTTACAGGCACACTCTCCCATGGTACAACACCACCATGTGTCTTACAGGCACAATCTCCCATGGTACAACACCACCATGTGTCTTACACACTCTCCCATGTTACATCACCACCATGTGTCTTACAGGCACACTCTCCCATGGTACAACACCACCATGTGTCTTACAGTCACACTCTCCCATGGTACAACACCACCATGTGTCTTACAGGCACACTCTCCCATGGTACATCACCACCATGTGTCTTACAGGCACACTCTCCCATGGTACATCACCACCATGTGTCTTACAGGCACACTCTCCCATGGTACATCACCACCATGTGTCTTACAGGCACACTCTCCCATGGTACATCACCACCATGTGTCTTACAGGCACACTCTCCCATGGTACATCATCACCATGTGTCTTACAGGCACACTCTCTCATGGTACATAACCACCATGTGTCTTACAGGCACACTCTCCCATGGTACATCACCACCATGTGTCTTACAGGCACACTCTCCCATGGTACATCATCACCATGTGTCTTACAGGCACACTCTCCCATGGTACAACACCACCATGTGTCTTACAGGCACACTCTCCCGTGGTACATCACCACCATGTGTCTTACAGGCACACTCTCCCGTGGTACATCACCACCATGTGTCTTACAGGCACACTCTCCCATGGTACATCACCACCATGTGTCTTACAGGCACACTCTCCCATGGTACATCACCACCATGTGTCTTACAGGCACACTCTCCCATTGTACATCACCACCATGTGTCTTACAGGCACACTCTCTCATGGTACATCACCACCATGTGTCTTACAGGCATACTCTCATGACTACAATGCTAAACACAAGGACGTTAATTGATGGCTCTCGCTTCACTAACGGTAATGGGAATCAAATGTGATTGAAAAAACCAACAAGACCAACCCGTATTCTCTCATTTCGACCTCACTAGTGATGCTCCCTGGAGCTAGGAAGCTGTACCCGACGTTCACTGCTGCCTCATCAACGACCTCACTAGTGTTGCTCCCTGGAGCTAGGAAGCTGTACCCGACGTTCACTGCTGCCTCATCAACGACCTCACTAGTGTTGCTCCCTGGAGCTAGGAAGCTGTACCCGACGTTCACTGCTGCCTCATCAACGACCTCACTAGTGTTGCTCCCTGGAGCTAGGAAGCTGTACCCGACGTTCACTGCTGCCTCATCAACGACCTCACTAGTGTTGCTCCCTGGAGCTAGGAAGCTGTACCCGACGTTCACTGCTGCCTCATCAACGAGTCTTCCCTATTGTACCTGCCTACATTTATCCTGCTACCATGCATAACAGTAAGGCCCTTAAGAAAGGAAGCACACCAATCAGGAATAACACTACTAGCCAGGCTAGCAACATGATTAGTTCAGCTATCTCCCCCTCGGTGGCCGCCGTGGGGAGTACCGACTCTCCCCTCGTCAACAATAACATACAATCCCAGCTGGGCACAGCGCCGTCTCCGACACGGGCCATGCAACTGTTATAAATAATAAATAAATAAATATGTTTATTCAGGAAAGGTACATACATAGAGAGATTTTACATAAGAGGATCGATTTATAGATAGAGCTAGTACATACAATGCCTAAAGCCACTATTACGCAATGCGTTTCGGGCAAGAAAACATTAATATCTAAAACTTAATGCTAATTGAACAAAAAGAATAAAATGTTTTGAGAACAGATACAAATAAAGGTACAAAAAAAGGGGGGAACATGACTGAAAAGCAGCACAAATACAATATGTAGACAAACAGCGTTGAATAATAATATAAAAAAAAATAAGACATGGGTTGACAATAGAGGGGTAAGGTAGGTTACAGGGAGTTTATCAGTTAGTGTTTAGTTTTAATCTTAAACTGGTTGAGAGAGATACAGTCTTTAACATGGTTGGGAAGGTCATTCCACATTCTGGGTCCCTTGATTTGTAGAGCATTTCTAGTTTGGTTAAGTCGTACTCTTGGAATATCAAAACTGTATTTATTTCTGGTGTGGTGCTCATGGGTTCTGTTACAGCTTTCAATGAAGCTTTTGAGGTCAGGATTGACATTACAGTTCAGCGTTTTATATATGTATAATACACATGAGAGAATGTGCAGTGACTTAATATCTAACATATTGAGAGATTTGAGTAGGGGTACCGAGTGATGTCTGGGGCCAGAGTTGGATATTGTCCTAATAGCAGCTTTGTGTTGAGTAATTAGAGGACGTAAATGATTTTGGGTAGTAGAACCCCAAGCACAAATACCATAGTTGAGATATGGATAGATGAGGGAGTAATAGAGAGTAACCAGGGCAGGGCGGGGAACATAATATCTGATCTTAGAAAGAATGCCAACAGTTTTTGAAACTTTTTTTGATATATTTGAGGTATTGCAGGGAGAGTCCTCTGACTCCATAATGATGTAATTTAAGAAGAAGGTTTTGGTGGTTCACAGTGTCAAAAGCCTTACGCAGGTCCACAAATAACCCAACAGGGAACTCATTTTTATCAAGAGCTGCATGAATTAAGTTAATCATACTAATAAGTGCATCGTTAGTGCTTTTTTTAGGTCTGAAGCCATATTGGCAAGAGCTAAGTATATTGTGCTTGGCTAGATAAGAGTAAAGCTGCTTGTAGATTAGTTTTTCTAAAATTTTTGATAAGTTAGGCAGGATTGAAATAGGTCTGTAGTTGTTAACATCAGTGAGATCACCACATTTGTGGACAGGGGTTACTCTCGCTTTTTTTAGAATACCTGGGAAGGTTTGGAGTTCAAGTGACTTGTTGAAGAGCAATGTAATTGTAGGGGCTAAGGATCTGGAGGCTTTTTTGTAAATTAATGTCGGAATCTCCTCAAGGGCACTAGACTTGGTTTTAAGGGAAAGGATTATCTCATTGACATCAGTGGAATTAGTAGGCTTTAGGTACAGAGACTGTGGATAGTTACCTGTAAGATAGTCCTTAACCTCAGTACTGGAAGAAGGAATATCATTTGCAAGGGATGACCCAATGGAAGAGAAGAACCTATTGAACTTATGTAGCCATATGGATCAACTTAAACGAGCTACTGCCCCTTGTTCTGACTTCAAGCGCCTTGCTGATAACCCTTGGCTCAAGTTATTAACTCAAGTACATGAAGATCAAATGTCAGTAATCAAAGAGCAGTCGGCCTTAATAATGAACCTGCAAGGTTCATTATTATCTTTGCAGAATGAAGCTGGAGCCTTACTCAAGAACAACCAAGATCTATCTACCAAAGTCGTCCACCTCGAGCAAGAATTAAACCTTCTCAAGAACACAGTCACTAACTTTAATCCAGATGAAACCACTAGAAAACAGGAAGAAATATTGCAACAGTTTGAGAACCATCTGAACAACCTACAACACCAACACACTGTTACCCAAGACGAAACAGACCAACATAAACTACTTGAGTCTGTAATTATCTCTTCACATGATTTTCCCTAAGAAACTGATGGAGAAGACTGTGCTGCCATTGTGATCAAGGTATTGCAGGATAAGTTAAGGTATTCAATCCAAAAAAGTCACATCAAATCAGCTTATAGAGTGGGTACCAAATCATCTGGTACAAATAACCGTAGAATAAGAATAAAATTAGATAGCTGCTCCCGCAGGTCTGATCTTATCACATCTGCAGTCACTAGTAAATCCTCTGTTTATGTGAATGAATGTCTGACCAGGTTCAGGCAAAATCTCTTTTTTTAAACTGCGTGGTTTCTGCAAAAATTCCACTATAATTAAGCACTGTTTTGTGCGAGATGGTAAAATTATAGCTAGGAGGACTGACATTGGAAAAACCTATTCAATAACCACTGAAGCTCACCTTAATTCTTTCCTCAGTGACTGTGGGATAGCTGCTGTATAGCCAGAATTCAAATTATAATCTCATTTAACTACCATTGTGTACTTCAGCTCTGCCTTTCCTTTCAAAAGGTTTAACTTTAGTTAAAAAAAATTGTCTTTATTATTGTCTTCTTTCATTTTACTCCCATGTTCCATAGTACACTGCTTTGTCTGTGTCCTCAGTATTTAACTTCATGTTTTGTGGACCTGCGTAAGGCTTTTGACACTGTCAACCACCCAAACCTTCTTCTTAAATTACACCATTAAGAGTCAGAGGACACTCCCTGCAATACTCAAATCCTACCTTACTGACAGGCTCCAGTATGTTTCTGTGAATAATTCAATTTCTCCCACCCTACCTATCAACATTGGTGTTCCTCAGGGCAGCATACTTGGCCCTTCCTCTCTCTCATCTTCATTAATGACCTTCAAATGCCTCCCAATACCTCAACCTATTCTATTTGCTGACGA
>WNGS01136729.1:0-12620 GCA_020271785.1 Procambarus virginalis
AAACACCAGAACACCAGCCTTCCGCGAGGAACAGTATCAAATGTTTTTTGACAGTTTTGGAAAATATAGTCCACCCTGTAATGATTGGTATATACAGTCTGGCTTTTGTTATCGTTATTCTAAATGTTTCTCATGGTTAAAGTACCAGTTTGTTTTAGTTATATTAATTTTATCTTTCATTTGTAAGTGTCTGCATGTTAAATTGAGATTTAGTAAATGTTTATTCCTTGGGTGTATGTAAATCTTGAGCGCGTGTTATTGTGAGGATAGCGTGGTGCGCCCCCACCAGGATAGAGAGGGTCCACACCCCACACACTGAGGGCGAGGTGTGCTCGTGAGCTGCCAACCTCACACATTCACCTCAGTCATATCAGTGAACCGGGGCCAGATTCACGAAGCAGTTACGCAAAGTACTTACGAACGTGTACATCTTTCCACAATCTTTGATGGCTTTGATTACATTTATTAAACAGTTTACAAGCATGAAAACGTCCCAATCAACTGTTGTTATTGTTATAAACATCCTCCTGGTGCTTCGGAGCTCATTAACTGTTGAAACAAAACTGCCAAAGATTGAGAAAAGCTGTACAGGTTCGTAAGTACTTGCGTAACTGCTTTGTGAATCTGGCCCCTGGTGCTCAATACTCTGAGCCTCATTACTTTTTCCTGCACGTTACACGGAGGTAAGGTAATCATCAGGAGAAAGTGCACAATCAGTGTGACTTTATAGCACTTGGAAGGAATATAAGAACAAAGAGCTGGGATAGGATGGGTTGGGGGGGGGGGGGGTGGAAGAAACAGTGCCCAACCACTTGTACTGTCGGGGATCGACCGTCGACCTGCAAAGAAGCTGTCCCGACCATTAGTCTGTCTCACGACACACATAATCACACCGAAGTGGAAAGCAGAGTTGTTTAACATTTCGTTGTATATGGGATAATCTGCGTTACTATAACAGTAGTGTGATATAGTTGGGAATGTTGGTGAGTGGAGCGTGAAGGCTGGCGGGTTCCCCACTGCCAACTGTTGTCTCTGTAACAACTCACTTTTCTACAGCATAGTTTTACTTGTATTTCAAAATGTGTAAGATAAAGTGATTATCGGGAGATTGTACTAAGCCAATGTAACTATGCAGCCCTTGGAAGGTATATGAGGACACGAAGTTGGGGTATGTGGACAAGGAGCTGGGATATGTGGACAAGGAGCTGGGGTATGTGGACAAGGAGCTGGGGTATGTGGACAAGGAGCTGGGATATGTGGACAAGGAGCTGGGGTATGTGGACAAGGAGCTGGGATATGAGGACAAGGAGCTGGGATATGTGGACAAGGAGCTGGGGTATGTGGACAAGGAGCTGGGGTATGTGGACAAGGAGTTGGGATATGTGGACAAAGAGCTGGGATATGAGGACATGGAGCTGGGGTATGTGGACAAGGAGCTGGGATATGTGGACAAGGAGCTGGGATATGTGGACAAGGAGCTGGGGTATGTGGACAAGGAGCTGGGTTATGTGGACAAGGAGCTGGGGTATGTGGACAAGGAGCTGGGATATGTGGACAAGGAGCTGGGATATGTGGACAAGGAGCTGGGATATGTGGACAAGGAGCTGGGATATGTGGACAAGGAGCTGGGGTATGTGGACAAGGAGCTGGGGTATGTGGACAAGGAGCTGGGGTATGTGGACAAGGAGCTGGGATATGTGGACAAGGAGCTGGGGTATGTGGACAATGAGCTGGGATATGTGGACAAGGAGCTGGGATATGTGGACAAGGAGCTGGGATATGTGGACAAGGAGCTGGGATATGTGGACAAGGAGCTGGGATATGTGGACAAGGAGCTGGGGTATGTGGACAAGGAGCTGGGATATGTGGACAAGGAGCTGGGGTATGTGGACAAGAGCTGGGATATGTGGACAAGGAGCTGGGGTATGTGGACAAGGAGCTGGGGTATGTGGACAATGAGCTGGGATATGTGGACAAGGAGCTGGGATATGTGGACAAGGAGCTGGGATATGTGGACAAGGAGCTGGGATATGTGGACAAGGAGCTGGGATATGTGGACAAGGAGCTGGGGTATGTGGACAAGGAGCTGGGATATGTGGACAAGGAGCTGGGGTATGTGGACAAGGAGCTGGGATATGTGGACAAGGAGCTGGGGTATGTGGACAAGGAGCTGGGGTATGTGGACAAGGAGCTGGGGTATGTGGACAAGGAGCTGGGATATGTGGACAAGGAGCTGGGATAAGAGGACGGGTGAAGAAACCGCTGCCTCCCCCGCTGCTTCCGCTGTCGATGCCACCGCCGCTGCCCCTGCCACTGCCGCCGCTGTCACCACCACCGCAGGTACCTTTATCAGCGCGGCCCACGGCTGTGACACAGCAGTGTGGAGGCTGCTGTATCTCTTGTGAAGGAGCCCGACGTAGCGTCTGTATAATTTCGGCCGGCGGCAGAGATGAGAGCGACAACGGAGGCGGTGGCGGCGACGTCGTCAGTCAATTCAGTGATGACAGCAGTGTTAGTGACACAGAAACATTAACTGGAGAAGGAAGTGGACCCGCACCAGCATATATTAAAATAATTAACGATCTTAACGAAAGCGTTCGAGTCAAGTACCAGAGTGAAAATGATAATATTCTGCGTGACTGCTTATGTCATGAAACTTACAGAGAACATTCACCCACGGACCATCCCGAGCTGCTCAGTGATCAAGAGACTGATGACATCACCAGATGTTCCTGACGACACCAAACACCAAGTTGGTGCGGCTTTTTACATCGTAGAGTCACTTATTGAAATGACACATGGGTGTGTTGGGGAACGGGCCGTAAGCCGAGCAGAAGTGGACAACACCTACCACTACCCAAGTCGGTCCTTGACCCCGTATTTATTAAAGAACATGAACGAGTAAAGCAACTTGGAGATACATACAAACGAACCAAAGCACAAGGTGACTTACATGCATTTCTTGTCGCAAATAGAGAGATGAGAGACATGAGCAACGTCATACGTAATAAACATTGGGAAGAGTTCCTACAAAGTATAAATGAGCAAACAACACTTGCTGAAGTTTGGGAAAGATACGAAAAATCTCTAGAAGCAACCCAACCAAACCACTGCACCACAGCCCACTAGAACAAGCAAACATTCTCCTTGATCAATGGGCACTAACATCAAGCTACGACTCACTTTCAATTAACATACAGCATAAACTTAATGACACACGCCCCAACAGACAACGAACCATCAATCTTGCCTGTACAGCTATCGACGTTTCGGACCTTAATGATGTAACTGAATGGGAATTTAATCATGCACTAAAGATGGGCAAATCAACTGCTCCTGGAGCTGTACTTGAGGTCGATCTCGAACCCATTGTTGATGTGACGACTTGTATTGAATTTTGTAACTAGCTCATCAAGATTGTAACTTGCTTAGCTAAATGAATTGTGGAGTTCAGTCCCTAAGCCCATTATGTGCCTCTGTAACCCTTTCCACTACCGCCTCTTAAATGTTGTGTTTCCTCGTGGCCATCCTCCTACCACCGAAACCGGCGGTGGGAAACTGCTCTGGCGAGGTTGCGTATTGGCCATACTCGCTTAACCCATGGTCACTTGATGGAGCGCCGCCCTGCTCCTTATTGTCCTAATTGCATTGTCCCTCTTACGGTCGTGCATGTCCTTCTTGAATGTCCTGACTTCCGGGACGAGCGTATGTCTTGCTTTCCGATCGCCCTCGCGGTCACTTGTCCCTCAATAGAATTCTTGGTGACTCGGATACTTTTGATATCGTTCGCCTAATGCGTTTTGTGTTCTCGTATTGGCATCCTTGGTGATATTTAGCGCCCTCTGATTATTCCGCACATTGATGGTGCTACATAGCCTTCCCGGTTTGGTGCCTTCTTTTGATAATTACTTACTTCCACTACCGCCCACAAGATGGGTATGGGGTGCTTAATAAATGAACTAAACTAACTAACTAACTCCTGGAGAGGACGGTATTACTTACAGTCTACTGAGATTAGTCTGACACGTACCAGGTAATCCACTTTTAGTGTTGTACAGAATGAGTTTAAGTGAAGGAGTATTACCTGAAGTTTGGACAAGAGTGTCATTGTTCCCATCTCCAACCACACTCAGATATTATAGACCCATATCTCTAACATCGTCTGTCTATAAAGTGCTTGACTGTATATTGTTCTTAACCGACTCATGTATCGTATACAGGGCACCTGTCACCCCAACTGTTTGGATTTATGCCTGGGCTCAGTACACAACGCTGTTTTGCTGAATACTTCGCTCATATTGAAGCTTCCCTCAAGCAGTCTTCATCGACCTAGCAGCAGCTTTTGATACAGCAAACAGGGAATCATACTAGAACAACTTGCCGAACTGGGAATAAAAGAAAATTACTGAAATGGATAAAGGGCTATTTGTCTAATCGAACAGCATATGTTTTGTTTAATGGTGTTAAAAAGCACAGAGAGCAAACACTTTGAACTGGGAACTCCACAAGGAGGGGTCCTCCTCCTCCTTATCCCTCCTGGGTTTGAGGTATGGGAATTCTGTAACTACTATAGGGAGTACTGGAACACTTTTTTTTTTTTATTTTATTTTTACATGCAACCATGCAAATTAAATACAATAAAAACAAAGAAACACAGTATAAACCACAGAGAACAAAACCCATCAGCCAGAAGGGCCGACAGCACAGCATAACAAAGTACAAACTCAAAATGTACTAAAACACAGAACAAAGGGTAAACACATTCAGCAAAAATATAAACAACAGCAGTACAAGGATAAACAAAAGCAAGTGAGCAAAAAAACACAGGCTCATAGCAAACAGTACAAAACTATCGGTACCCAACAAACAAACCTAACACCGGCCTGAAGGACCGAGACCCAAAATACACTTCAATACACAAATTAAACAGAGAAGAAATAACAATACAAGAACAGAGATCGCACATCATAGCCAGAAGGGCACATAATTCAACAAAGTAAAGAACATTTAACATGAAAAGGCATAGCCAAAAGAGCACAGAATACAACAAAATAAAGAAACATAGATCATGAAAAGGCATAGCCAAAAGAACAGGGACATTTAGAAAACCTCGGCCTGAAGGGCACACAATACACATCACATAACAAGATACACCCGATAGAAACCGCAAGCACACAGACTATCAGTCCTGTGCATACTTTTCCGGCCACTCTGCAGCCGGGAAAAGAGTACAATACGCCTCCCATATCGCCATAATATATTCCGGAATAGGGACACTAATGGTCGTCCGAGGATCGGGCATCGAAAGCGGCACACCCTTAGCAAATACCTTATACGCCGGAACCCAGACAGTCGTGGGGCACCACGGAATAGGCTCCACTATGTTATGAAAGGTAATAACTATAGGGTTGGACGTCTCATGATACTCCGTGCCGTCGGCTAAGATGAACGGGATAGGCTTCTTCGGGATAGGCTTCTTCGTACCGGCGCAGGCAACGGGCAGCGCACTTGTAACCGCGGCAGCCTCACAGGGCTGCGCAGCAACCACCGGACGCGACACCCGCGGGGGCTCTTCGCTCCGAACATCCTTTTTCAGAACCAACACGAGGTCCCGACCTGCACCTGCACCCCCTTCACCAACATCTGGAGGCGCAACGACCCCCCACTGCGGGGAACTGCCGACAGAAGCCGCAGGAGGCGAATCATAGACACAATCCTCAGCATCAGCAGGTACATGGACGTCAGCGTCCACGACCTCAATCCCCGAGAACCCCTCAACGTCAGAATCCACCACATCAGCCCATGCAGTAGACGATCGCCTGGACCGCTTGGGCACCGGGCGCACATCTTCGGAACCAGAAGTGGACCCAGACCCACGGGCATCACAAGCCGCGCGTCCTCGTCTTACGACCGCAGCAGCCTCAACCGCAGGGGGAACCGGACCACACACAACCGGGGACCCCACAGCCACTTCAGCATCCGGGACCCGAGGTGAGGAGACAGGGCCAGGCGCAGCATCGGAAGACAGGTGAGCATGCGCTGAGGAGGGCGCAGTACGACGAGCCACTGGAGCAGCAGGGACAGGCACACGAACAGGATCAGGGGAATCCACCGATCTCATCGCAACAGCCGGAGGAGGGCCGGCGACATCCGGGGAAACGTCCGGGGACGCCGGGGGAGTCGCATCAATGATCCGGGCGGTTGCCGCATCCCCGAAGTCCTCGTCCAGGGGAAGCGGAGGGAAATCTTCTTCCCGAAAGAGGTTGATAGGTGCAACTGGAGCCGCCTCGCACCCTGCAGCCTGATGCCCCAACAAGCCACACCGGAAACAGGTCCGAGGCTGCCGGGCATAGTACCCGGATGTAGCATCCCAGAAGCCGGACTGAAGATGGAATGTCCGACCGCAGCCGCATGCCCAAGGTGCGAATATTCGTCCGCCTCCCGGCATACTTCCCGGAGGATATCGTGTTTACCCTCACACTGACGACGGGCCCAAATCGCTGGAAATAACGCCGCAGAAGCTCTTCGGGAAACTCCAAGGGCGCCCCATGCACGCTGACATAGGTCAGCGCACCACTCCGGTCTGATATGGCGACTGAGCCGGTACCTCCTGGCAAGGACAGCGAGCGCCCCTCGTAACGACTGAGGAAGGCACGATATACCTCCTCCGTCGCCAGCTTGATGACAACGCGATGCGCAGTCACTAGCTCAATCCCGTCAACATCCAGCACCGGGACATGCAGCAAGTCGCACAGTACCTCCGCAACCTCCGGATACCCAGCACGGCCAGAGAATTCCAGACCGACCGAGTTCACACGCTTGATCGCTGGTAGGGGACCACCCATGGTGAACCCAACACCTGCCACGTCTGCACACCGCCAGGCAGGCAACAACACTGGGGGGTGGGGGGGGGGCAGCTACGCCCCGCCACCTGGCGATCAAACGGCTGACTACCCTAGCAGTCACGGAGGGACACGTCCGCACTCCACGGCTGCTCAGGGTCAACTCCTACCAGGTAATCCACTTTTAGTGTTGTACAGAATGAGTTTAAGTGAAGGAGTATTACCTGAAGTTTGGACAAAGAGTGTCATTGTTCCCATCTCCAAACCACACTCAGATAATTATAGACCCATATCTCTAACATCGTCTGTCTATAAAGTGCTTGACTGTATATTGTTCTTAACCGACTCATGTATCGTATACAGGGGCACCTGTCACCCCAACTGTTTGGATTTATGCCTGGGCTCAGTACACAACGCTGTTTTGCTGAATACTTCGCTCATATTGAAGCTTCCCCTCAAGCAGTCTTCATCGACCTAGCAGCAGCTTTTGATACAGCAAACAGGGAAATCATACTAGAACAACTTGCCGAACTGGGAATAAAAGAAAAATTACTGAAATGGATAAAGGGCTATTTGTCTAATCGAACAGCATATGTTTTGTTTAATGGTGTTAAAAGCACAGAGAGCAAACACTTTGAACTGGGAACTCCACAAGGAGGGGTCCTCCTCCTCCTTATCCCTCCTGATTGGGTTGAGGTATGCTGAATTCTGTAACTACTATATGAGTACTGGAACACTGGATGATATATTGGACTTGTACCCAAGATTGACCATGTAATGTATCAATTATACAATGTTCATATGTGATGTAACTATATAACCTGAGCTTGTAAAAGCACCTTAATCACCTTCAGTGATTAAATGCTTAATTGCACACTAGTTTTCCTATCAGTTATCTCACTCTGTCAGAGTAAAAGAGACAAATGTATGTGTATGCATGTGCGTGTATACATGTATGTATATATGTATATGTATGTATATGTGTGTGTATGTATATGTATGTGTATAAAGTATATGTGGAAGCTGATCAGAATTACATTTCACCTTTGTAAATGCACATTAATGACGCTATGTAAAAGACACATCGAACACTTTATGTAGGGCATACGTAAATCTGTGTATCTATGTATTTATGTATGTAGGTTAGCTTGACATTTTAAAAGCACTAGAATCACCTTCTGTGGTTGATTGTTCAATAAATCCCTGAACTATATGTTTAACAAATCTCCAACCCTGTCCATGGAAGACAGAAGAAAATGTATATATGTTGGTTAGCATTGTAAATGTATGGCCACGTCTGTGGTAGGAAAAAAATGGACTATCAGGGATGTATAATGTACTGCTTCGTAAACCATCTGCCGGTGAATATGATCCGTGTGTTGCACACACCGCTGGCTACATCTTCAAGAGGAAACTAGATTGCTTCCTTCGAGGAGTGCCGGACCAACCGGGCTGTGGTGGGTATGTGGGCCTGCGGGCCGCTCCAAGCAACAGCCTGATGGACCAAACTCTCACAAGTCAAGTCTGGCCTCGGGCCGGGCTTGGGGAGTAGAAGAACTCCCAGAACCCCATCAACCAGGTATCAACCAGGTATCAACCAGGCTAATGGATATAGATTGGACAAATTTAGATTTAGAAACGACCTGGGTAAATACTGGTTCGGTAACAGGGTTGTCGATTTGTGGGACTAATTACCTGGTAACATAATAGACGTAGGTTCCTTGGATTGTTTCAAGCGCAGGTTAGACATATATATATATGAATGAGTTTTGGTGGATATAAATAGGAGCTGCCAAGTATGGGCCAGTACACCTTCTATAGTTTCCTAAATTTTTATGTTCTTATGTTAGCGCTTGGCTGAAGGATAGAAATCATTTTTCGTTGACTGTTGACCTACAAATGTTTCTAGCAGCGGATTCAGTTGAATATTATAAATGAAACATATATTTTTTTTAATCTATATAATTTGCCGAAATGTGCAAGTTAATTTTCAAGATTTTTGTGTCTGGTGCAAAGATTTATAAAGACAATTTGGGTACATAATACTATTGAAATCTATTTTTTCTGTAACTGATACAATTTACAACCTACAAACATTCTGTATCTTATTGCTGCGTGTTACTTTTGAAGCAAATGTTAATGCTACTTTTCGTGGTGTTAATAGCGCGGCAGTTGTTACTTGTCTTTCTTGTTGGTGTGATGTTACTGACACGGATGTTGTTCCTGGCTTGTAGCCTCCCCGAGGTGGCGTAGTTGCTGCTGTAGTTAGTGATGAGGCTGTAGTGCACAGCAACCACACCGCTGCACCCTGCAGGCTGGCTGAGAAGCAGCACCAGCCGATACTTGTAGCTGAAGGCTCAGGTGCTCCAGTGTGACGAGGCTGTAAGGAGAGTGTGGAGGGGCCGCGCAGGGTGCTGAGCAAGGAGCTGAGCAGGGTGCTGAGCAAGGCCACTAGGCCTTGCTGTAGGCGGGCCAAACCTGAGCTGCGCAGGTCTTGAACTGTGCCTGAAAAAAAAATAAGTTTAAGGTACTAAAACATAAATTTAATTTATCAATACAATTATGAAAACAAATTTATGTTATCCTTCTGACTATACAAAGTTTCAGCCGTCGTAATTATAATGGTCTAATTTCACCAGATTAAAGATATATAAAAGGGTAATAGGTTACAATAATTTACACTACGCTTGAGAATATGACTGGGGAAAACACGAGTTCCTATTGTTCATATAATGTTCATAACATAGAGTCTACTGGTGGAGATATTGAGAGTACTGGAACTACGGGCTCACCATAGCCCGTGCTACTTGGAACTGCTTGTTCCAGGTAGCGAATCTTTAACAACAACAACATGGTGGAGATACTGAGAGTACAGGTGGAGATACTGAGAGTGCTGGTGGAGATACTGAGAGTACTGGTGAAGATATTGAGAGTACTGGTGGAGATACTGAGAGTACTGGTGGAGATACTGAGAGTACTGGTGGAGATATTGAGAGTACTGGTGGAGATATTGAGAGTACTGGTGGAGATATTGAGAGTACTGGTGGAGATATTGAGAGTACTGGTGGAGATATTGAGAGTACTGGTGGAGATACTGAGAGTACTGGTGGAGATACTGAGAGTACTGGTGGAGATACTGAGAGTACTGGAGAGGTGGAGACACTGAGAGTACTGGTGGAGATACTGAGAGTACTGGAGAGGTGGAGACACTGAGAGTACCTGTCCTCTTACGATTTACGTTTGAATTTGGCCGTTTGCCCGTTTGGCCGAAAATGGACGTAATTTGATAATGGAAAATAAATTTTGAATTTTTTTCCAAAAACAACAATTTAAGGGTCCTCTGGTAGGTTAGGAGGGCAAGAAATTTCTCCAAGGTTTCAAAACATCATGAAAACCGTTAATTGAAAGCTTCCTCTCCTAACCTAACCGAATAAGCCAGGGGACCCAAAACAGAAAACGGGACAGTATGTCACTTTCGTGAGCCGATAGCGCATGAGCGAAAAGCGACGTAATTTTAAGAGGACGGGTTGTTCTCCACCAGAGTACTGGTGGAGACGCTGAGAGTACAGGTGGAGACATAGAGGGACGTCGTAAGTACTCACCATTGAGGAGTTATTGGCAACACACTGCACCAGCAGCTTGGGGCTTGGCAGGAAGCCTGGAGGTGGTGGAGGGCCGGTGCCTGTAGGCTTCTGGCACGCTGTGTACATCATTCAGAAAATATAATTAGAATCAGGGATCTTATGTTATTTTATACGTAAAGTTGATATTTACATGGTAACTAATGCTGCTGCTTTAAATTTCATATCGGGAGTTATTACTCATAATATTTTAGAGGAATATTGATAAATTAATTAATTATACATAAGATTTTTATCAATGATATTTGGTGATCAAAGTTTTCGAATTAGTTTGAAATTTTACTAGGTTCTCATAACCAGCTTTATCCAATATATATTTTAAAACATTTAACTACTGAACAACGCTCAAAAGTTGTCCAGTGCATATTTATATATATATATATATATATATATATATATATATATATATATATATATATATATATATATATATATATATACATATATATATATATATATACAAGAGTTGTTACATTCTTGTACAGCCACTAGTACGCGTACGTAGCGTTTCGGGCAGGTCCCGGAATACGATCCCCTGCCGGGAAGAATCGTATTTTCATCCAAGTACACATTTTACTGTTGCGTTAAACAGAGGCTACAGTTAAGGAATGCGCCCGTAAATCCTCCCGGTCCAGCATGCGAACCCATGACATAGCGCTCGCGGAACGCCAGGCGAGTGTCTTACCACTACACCACGGAGACTGTGACAAAGTTTTTCTTTGTCTTTGACTGTGACAAAGTTTAAATATACAGAAAGGAAGACTTGGCAAACGGTGTATTTACATGTGTCGTCGGCGTTGGCCTGGGAGTCGAGGAGGGTCCCGAAGCAAACTTGGTCGCGTCCTTAACTGAGTCCTTGGTGGCTGGCAGGTGGTGGCGTCCACGGTGCTCGGACACAAGCACGCAACTGTAAGGCAGATAGTCAGCTACAACCTTGTCCAACCATTACGCCCCAACGAAGTCTTTGACAATATGGGGGAATTATTAAGCGTATTTATGACATTAAACATGATCACGGTGATGGGTGGAGTGAGCTAGGGATGGGTGGGGTGAGCCAGAGAAGGGAGTGGATTGAGCCTGGGAAGGAGTGGAATGAGCCAGAGAAGGGGTGGCGTGAGCCTGGTAACGGGTGGATTAGGAAGAAATACAAGATGCTCGAGTGTAGTCCCTACCCATTTTCCCTTGAAGCAAGGTGGTGGCATATCTGCGGGAGGTCCACGTGGGCCACCTGAAGGAGGAGGTGGTCTGCTAGCCTGGGGCGAGGCGCAAGCAGCCCCACAAGAAGCACCACCGTCAACATGAAGACCTTCATCACGGAGCTGGTTCACTACGGGTAGAGGACACATACATTACTGTCTTGAACAGACACGCAACAGCAACGATAATAATGTAAATTAAATTAATATGCAAGTGGTGGGCATAATTGTAATAAAATATTATTACTTTCAAAGCATATACAAGTTCGCATAAAGTTCAGTGGTACACACAATCAAATATAGTACACAAGAAAGTTGTTCTTTTGATAATCTATGAGTCTACTAGATGGCTACACCAGACGGAGGTGGAACACAGCCATGACACGAACATTGTTCATATTCAGCGTACACTCTTTGACCTGACTGATGACAAGGGTGCTCTAGCAATATATTTTATTCATTACTAGGGGGGGGGCGTACCCGGCGTTGCCCGGGTCTGTCTGTCTGTCTCCCATCCATCTATCTCTTTATCTATCCATACATCTAGGAGGATAGATAGGGGAGCACCGTCGGTACCCGACGGTGCTCCCCTCGTCGTTCCAACCCTTCCCTATTCCTCGTGCTCTCCCTTCTTCCCCTCCTCCACCCATCCCTCTCCCTGTCCTCAACACTCCCCTCTCCCCTTGTCCTCGCCATCCTCCCCCTTGCCTCTACCTTTCCTCCATCTCGCTCTTCCCCACGTCCTATCTCTCTGATAGATTATTGAAAAACAGTGAATGTCAAAGTTCCATCTATTAAGCCTGAGCTCTTGTTAATCAATTCTTGATGTTAGGGACAAGATTTAGAACGACAAACTAAATGTGAGGCTACGACGAAAGGCTACATGTAGAGAGTGAGGGGCCACGACGAGGGACACGGACAGTAGGTGAAGGACACGGAAG
>WNGS01136731.1:0-10408 GCA_020271785.1 Procambarus virginalis
TTTATTCCCTGATAATTATTAATGTAATTATGGAGTATACTTATTTATTATTTTCCTTTACAGTTCAACATTATTATTCATGGTTTATTTATTTTGGTTCCCCCTTTTGTTTGTATTCAAGTTTTAATTTATTATTTTAACATTTTTCTGTTTATTATTTAATTATTTACTATTTATTTAATTTCTTCATTATTTATTTGTATTTCACCCCCTTTTTTCTTCTGTTCCCTCTCCTTCCCTCTTCCGGGTCACAGGAGACATCTCCTGTCACGCAGGGTGCAGTCGCACCTCCACAGATCTCCAATATCAGCTCTTGATACTGGTAATGGCTCAAAAGGGATACCACTTGCGGGCTATTCATACCCGTGCCACCTTTTGGGTGGCTTAATCTTTATCATCATCATCTTCCGGGTAGTTGTTGTTTTCTTTGTATTCCTTATTATTTTCTTTCTCCTTCTCCCTTTTCGTTCAGTACTGTCTCTTGGGGACAGTTTTATTTCCTGGTATTTATTAATGTATTTATGGAGTATACTTATTTATTATGTTTCTTTACAGTTCTACATTTTATTCTTGGTTTATGTATTTATTATTTTGTTCCTCATGTTATTTGTTTTCAAAAGTTTTAATTTATTATTTTAACATAATTCTGTTTATTATTTTATCATTTACTTATTTATTTTTCTTCATTAGTTATTTGTATGTCTCCCCTTTTTCGTCTGCCCCCCTCCTTCCTCTTCGGGGTAGTTGTCGTTTTTTTTGTCTTCCTTATTTTATTTTCTCCTTCTCCCGTTTCGTTCTGTACTGTTTCTTGGAGATACTCTTATTTCGTGACATTTATTAATGTATTTATGGAGTATACATATTTATTATGTTTCTTTACAGTTCTACATTTTATTTATGGTTATTTATTTTTTATTTTGTACCTCTGTGGGGGTTTTCTTTTTGCTTTCACGTCTGCAATGCGTACGTTGCCAATGTACATGTGGCAAACGCTTCACGAAACTGTCGGAATTAGCAGAATTGAAAATACGAGAGCAACCGTACAGGGCCTGGGAGCAAGGTCAAGTTAGAGTTCTTGTGGGTCTCTTCTCAGATTAGCCTCACCTGGTCCTGTTCCACGTTGATCGTTGGAATCTCCTCAATGATTTAACACTTTAAGGGACTCCTAGGGTCCTCATCACATTTATAGTTTAGTGAATTTGGCAACTCGGTGTTGAAGACACTAAGAGCTGAAGGCTGGAGTAATATTGACAGTATTCAGAAGTGGTTCAACGGAACACCGCATAAAGCTTAACAGTAGTTTATTTACTAACTTAACCACTAATACAAAGGGTGCTTGCTTTACTTTAGATTGGCATCAGAAAGGCTATTGTTGCATTAGCGACCCTCATGACATCTGGCTAATCGACTCGTATCCACTCGTGGAGAAACACCTAACTTAACACAGTTGACAGCCAATCATTAACACTGCAGCCTAACTGCCAGTATGCAAAGGGATCACAAGAGTTCCAACCGGATACTCGGTAATGATGATATGCAATAAATCACAAATACACTGTCAATGGGACAGGCAATAACATGCACAATAATAATCACACACAATAACTAAATGTGTGGTGTATGTGAAACTCACATTCACAGACGAGTGAAATTCCGTGATACCACACAGATAACCACGCATTCACCGTCGATTCACCTATAACCTGTGACAGGTATGGTAGGTGAGAACTGTGGTTGATACCTCAGATCAACACAAACACAATAAAACAATGACAAGATCTTGTACTTACAGATAAGGTACCTTTCTTATTCACTCCCTCACTCACTCAGGCACATTTACGCAAGCACTCGTAGGTGGCCTGATAGCTGGTTTCGCTTGTAGACACGGAGGATACTCACAGTAGGGCGTGCTGTATGCTTAACAGACAGACACACGCACACACGCTGGCACTGGCGGTGAGTAAGAACATAAGAACATAAGAACAAAGGTAACTGCAGAAGGCCTATTGGCCCATACGAGGCAGCTCCTATTTATAACCACCCAATCCCACTCATATACATGTCCAACCCATGCTTGAAACAATCGAGGGACCCCACCTCCACAATGTTACGCGGCAATTGGTTCCACAAATCAACAACCCTGTTACTGAACCAGTATTTACCCAAGTCTTTCCTAAATCTAAACTTATCCAATTTATACCCATTGTTTCGCGTTCTGTCCTGTGTTGATACTTTCAATACCCTATTAATATCCCCTTTGTTATGTCCATTCATCCACTTGTAAACCTCTATCATGTCACCCCTAACTCTTCGCCTTTCCAGTGAATGCAAATTAAGCTTTGTTAATCTTTCTTCATATGAAAGATTTCTAATTTGGGGAATTAACTTAGTCATCCTACGCTGGACACGTTCAAGTGAATTTATATCCATTCTATAATATGGCGACCAAAACTGAACTGCATAATCTAAATGGGGCCTAACCAGAGCAAGATATAGCTTGAGAATCACACCAGGTGACTTGTTACTTACGCTGCGATTAATAAATCCGAGTGTCCTATTTGCCTTATTACGAACATTTATGCATTGATCCTTTTGTTTTAAATTCTTACTAATTATAACTCCCAGATCCCTTTCGCAATCCGACTTCGCAATCTCAACACCATCTAGCTCGTATCTTGTAACTCTATCATCATTACCTAGCTTCAGAACTTTACATTTATCAGCATTAAACTGCATCTGCCAGTCCTTTGACCATTTCAAAACCCTATCTAGTAAGGGTGGTGACGTCACGTAGTACAGTGAGGACGGAGGCCCGAGGCTTCACGCTCGGGACAGAATGGCGGCTGCAGGTTATATGGTACCATGCACTACACTGTACACTGTGGTACAGGTACACTGTGGTAAAGTCACACACAGATTACTTAGGCGGCGGCACTGCCTTAGTTCACTCTAAGTCACTCACAATGATTTTTGTCACCAGGAGTTACCTGATACCAGTCTGTTTCGCTCTGGAGATTTGTCACTTTAGGCTTCTGAACAATATACTCACACTCGTGATTCTGGGCGAGTGTGGGGTATATCGAAAAGACGCTGAGTTAACTTGACAGTGAGGAATGGATGGTGTTCAGTCTAGTGGCCGAATAGACAGAACAGAACACGTCCTCTTTGCAAGAGATCCCTCACGAGAATGGTTTACAAGGGCTGCCGGGCATCTCGTGGCACACAACACAAAAGAGTTACAATTTGACCAATAGCATTGCAGCAAATGAGCAGGAACCAATCATATTGAACGTTCGATGATCAGTAGGAGAGGTGACGTCATGAACACGTCATAGCTGTTATTCACCATCGCGCCGGTTGACCCCAGAGGTCAGACGGTCGTTAGCGTCTCCCTTCTCTCACTCTGCACCGGCCAATGTACTCACTGACCCTTGGTGGCAAGTATGCTTAATTCTCTGTATCTACTTCCTGCCTGGACATACGGCGGCCTCCGTATTATAAAAGTGTTCCTGGTTAAGTGGGCATTCTGGAGATACCCAACATGCCAGGTCACTATCCAGGGTTAAGAAAGATAGGCTTGTTCACAAGATCAGTGCACTGTGCACTGCAATGAGCCACCAGTCTCCATGGTGCAGTGGTAAGACACTCGCCTGGCGTTCTGCGAGCGCTTTGTCATGGGTTCGTATCCTGGCTGGGGAGGATTTACTGGGCGCAAATCCATAACTGTAGCCTCTGTTTTACTCAACAGTAAAATGAGTACTTGGTTGTAACAACGATTCTTCGTGGCGGGAATCGTATTCCAGGGACCTGCCCGAAACGCTACGCATACTAGTGGCTGTACAAGAATGTAACAACTCTTGTATATATCTCAAAAAAAAATCCAGTCAGCTGTGGGAGAATCTTGAGAGACACTCTCTGACAACCTCCTTTTTATTTGCTTTCAAAGTTTTAATTTATTAGTTTAACATAATTTTGTTTATTATTTAATTCTTACTATTAATTATTTTATTTTCTTCATTATTTAGTTGTATGTCCCCTCCTCTTCGGCTGTCCCTCCTTCCTTCTTCAGGCGTACTTGTCGTCTTCTGTCTTCTTCTTTTCTTTCTCCCGCTATGTTTTCTGTGCTGTTTCTTGGGGACAGTTTTTTTTTTTGTTTTTTACTCTAATATTTATTAATTTATTTTCAGAATAATTATGATTCTTTAGTTATTCTTTATTTGCAATTATTTATTTACTTATTGTTCCTCCTTTATTCCGTTTCACGTTTTATTTCACGTGAATATTTAATTTATTTAACGTTTTCTTATTATTGATTTATTGATCTTATTTAAATTTTTAATTTTCCATTATTTATTTTCGTCTAGTCTCCTTTATCTTATCTTCTCCTTCTCCTGCTACCTCTTCTGTGCTGCTCCTTGGGGGCAGTTTAGTTTGTTCTATTATTTATTAGTTTATTTATTCAGTTAATTATTTTATGTTTCTTTAGTTTTACATTATTATTCATTATTTTTATTTGTTTTCGTTCCTACATTTATTTTGTTTTCAACTTTTAATTTATTTATGTATTGTGCCTATTGTTTAGTTATGTACTTTTATTCTTTATTTCTTCTTTATTTATTATTTGTCTAGCCCCCTTTTTTTCGTCTGCACTTCCTCCTTCCCTCTTCGGGGGCCGCCGTCATTTTCTCTTTGCCTTATTTACTATTCTCTCCCCTTTTTCCTCCTGTCACGTTTTGCGCAGTTTCTGGGGACAGTTCTCTATTCCTGGCTTGGTCTTCTAGTCCTCCTTCCTGTTTCTTGTCTTCGGGATCTCTCCTTTCTCTGGTTGTGGCGTTTGCTCCTTTACGCTTTGTGGGTCATTACGTCTTTTTCTTATTTGTGTCTTTTCGTGAGGGTTTGTTTCTCCTCCCGTCTGCGTCCAGTCTGGCTTGGGCCAAAGTCTCCTCTTTGCCTCTGCTTGGGATGTGTTATAGACGTATGGGTCCTTGCGCTATTTGTTATTTGTTTATTTGCTGCATTATTAGTATTTGCCCTTGCAGCCTGCTTACGTTTCATATCTCCACAGAACATAGAAGCCAGACCACCCTCCCATGGCGAGGAAGAGGACACGGGCGGCGCCGACGAATTAATACAGCCAGCTGGAGCCTCATCGGCCGTAACCTCAGCAGCTGGACCATCCGCAGCTGGACTTCAGCATCCAGAACATCGTCAGCTGGAACATCTTCGGCTGGAACACGCCAACTGAAACACCGGCAGCTAGAGCATCTTCAACTGGACACTGCCAGCTGGAACTTCAGCTATCGACTATTCAGCTGGAACATCCTCTGCCGGAACTCCGCCAGCTGGAACATCAGCTGCTGGATCATCGGCTGGAACCGCATCAGCCGGAACATCAGCGGCTGGAACATCATCAGCTGGAACAACTTCAGCTGGAACTCTGCCAGTTGGAACATCAGCTGCTGGATCATCAGCTGGAACCTCAACAAACAGAACATCAGCAGCTGGAACATCCTTGGCTGGAACACCATCTGCTGGGACATTAGCTGCTGGATCATCGGCTGGAACCTCAGCAGCTGGAACGTCAGCAGCTGGAACAGCACTGGCTGGAACAGCATCAGTTGGAACATCCTCAGCTGGAACATCCTCAGCTGGAACATCAGCTTCTGGAACATCATCAGCTGTAACATTATCGGCTGGAACACTTCAGGTGGAATACTGCCAGCTGGAACATCAGCTGCTGGATCATTAGCTGGAACCTCCTCTGCCGGAACATCAGCAGTTGGAACATCAGCGGTGCTAACATCATCAGCTGGAACAACTTCAGCTGGAACTCCGCCAGCTGGAACATCAGCTGCTGGATCATCGGCTGGAACCTCAACAAACAGAACATCAGCGGCTGGAACACCGTCAGCTGGGACATTAGCTGCCGAATCATCGGCTGGAACCTCAGCAGCTGGAACGTCAGCAGCTGGAACATCGCCAGCTGGAACAGCATCAGTTGGAACATCCTAAGCTTGAACATCCTCAGCTGGAACATCAGCTGCTGGAACATCATCAGCTGAAACATCATTGGCTGGAACACTTCAGCTGGAACACTGCCAGCTAGAACATCAGCTGCTGGATCATTAGCTGGAATCTCCTCAGCCAGAAGAGCAGCAATTGAAACATCAGCGGCTGGAACATCCTCGCCTGGAACACTCGGCTTTGTTTATGGGGGACGGAACTACTGGAAGAAGATGCTCAGCATGGGGGCTGCACTCTCCTGCAGGATCTTCGAGATGTTCTCCAGCGCCCTGCAGTGGATCCTCACAGAAAAGTTCGGTGGGCGGGATGTAGAGAAGGTGCTTTCACGCCTACAGGCGCTGCCGCCCTTGTTCCTACGAGACGGAGCCCTCGCCGAGACGCCAACTGCCGTCCCTCAGCATCTCCTGCCCTGCAACTGTGAGGACGCTGCTCGACTCCCTGCAACCTGCAACCCGGCGTGCTTCAGACTAAGTGGGCGGTGTATGCGGCATACGTATCCGGCGGCCGGCGACGGGAGTGTCTCTTTGGATCTGCGCCCTCGACTCTGGCAAACTTCTTGCAACTGCTGCTATCCCAGGGCTTGGCATTCTGCTCTCATAATGCAAACTTCGCAGCGATCCCCTTCGTGTTCAAGCTGCATGGTCGTGAAGACCCTACTTGCCAGTTTCTAGTTACTCAACTGCTTAAGGGGGCGTGGAACATGGCGCAACGGCTAACGGCACGGCGTACGCCTGTGACCAGGCACCTACTGCAACGACTGCTGGGGCCCTGGGAGGGGTCTGTGGCTCGGATTACGAGAAGACCTGCTACCAAGCGCTCTTCACCCCTGGCTTCCACGCCTGCCTCCGTTCTGGGGAGGAGACCTATGCGGAGAAGGGCAGTACACGCTACGCCTGGACCAGATAACTTTAACGAAGACGGGAATCGACTTCGCTTTTGCCTACTACAAGCATAGCCCAGGTTCCACACCGACTTTTGCCCTCAGCCCAGACCCCTACTGCAAGTACTGCCCGGTCTGCGCCATAGCGAAGGACAGGATGGCGGGGCATGGAACCAGGACCTATATTCAAAGACGAGACGGGCACGCGCTCCAGTCACCAGACAAGATTTCTCCAGGGTGCTCTGCGCCGCCATTGCAGCGCTGGGACTGCCTCCAAATGATTATACCGCTCACTCCTTTTGAATAGGTAGGGACACCCAGATGTCAAAGGATGGCCTCGCACCGGCGGCGATCATGGCAGTTGGCAGATGGAAAAGTGACGCATTCTACCTCTTCGTCAGGGAGGACGTCATATATTACACTCCCTCGATGACAGCTCCCTCTGGGGCCAGCGGCCACCTCACCCTCCGGGGGGGGGGGCAGGCTGCACTGGCCTACGGAGTAGGGGTACTTCGCCGGATCCGCAAGTGTATCGATCGCTGCCCGCAGCTAGTTCCCATATGTCAAGAGCACCCTTGTAGTATTTAAAGTTATTGTAGCAGACTTTACATGCAATCTAGGCACTAGCAAGCTCTACTATTAACCCGGGAAATCTTATATATCTTTTCTCCTTGGCGGCTTGACCCAATGGTCTGTGTTATTTTCCTTCTATTTAACAACAGGCACTTTCCAGTCTCTATGTACCTTTCGCCGCACTTGTTATTTACTGTATTCACTCACCTAGATCCACCTAGGCATTTGTCCTATCATGTTACTTGGCTCTATGCATACTCTTATTAATTGTTCCACTGTTTATTACCTTGATAGACTCACTTATCTGTCTGACTGTTTCTACTCAACTATGTTATTACCACTTGTCGTGTACTTTTAATTATAGCCAATAAATATAATTTGTGTTCTGCAGCTTATTGCACTCTCTGGGTACTTGGCTTTATGCACATGTTATAAATGTTGACACGGATTATTCACATTAGATTTACTTAACAGTCTCAACTATCTTATAACATTTGTCTTGTACTTTAATTATTGCAATAAGCATATTTTGTGGTATGCAGCTTTGCATTATCTGGCTAACTGACACTATGCATCTGTTAATAAATGTGCTACTGTCTATTCTCATTAGATTCACTTTTGCAGTACCACTGTATCTATTCAGCTATGTTATAGACTTTGTCTTATAGTCACTTTGACATTGATCATTTTGTTTTACTGCACTTATCATCTCTACACTATTATTTAATAAATAAGTCCCCCCATACTGGCTTGCATTTTTCTTCCCCGATCAGAAATTATATTTATTTATTTATTTATTTATATACAAGAAGGTACATTGGGTTTGTGAGAATATATAGCATAGTATTTACAATCTTGTAAAGCCACTAGTACGCGCAGCGTTTCGGGCAGGTCCTTAATCTAACAGATAATTTTAAGTAGGTAAATTCTAGCAGAATTAATAAAATGATAACAAATATATTGCAAGAAAAAAATGAGATGAGAGAGATGAGTAAGTATATTAAAGCACAATGGTATATTAATTACAGCTCTGATTGAGTACATTGACAGCTTGATTGGTAATTTAAACAAGATTACTAGACACCATACAGCAGATTGACAGCACATATAATAAGACAGCAATGATAACAATGGTAGAGATTTTCGGATTGGGTACATAAAGATTGGGAGATTGGGTAGCAAAAGATACAGTGCAATTTTAAAGCAAAAGGTAAAAAACTCTGAAGATGAAATTAGGTACTTTTTAGTATTGTTTTTAATGACGCAAAAGTTAGACAGCTTTTCAATTTAATAGGGAGTGAGTTCCATAGATTGGGTCCCTTTATTTGCATAGAGTGTTTACACAGATTAAGTTTGACTCTGGGGATATCAAAGAGAGATTTATTTCTGGTGTGGTGATAATGGGTTCTATTACATCTGTCCAGGGAGAGTTTCAGAGCAGGATTTTGCATTTAAGAACAGGGTTTTGTAAATGTAATTGACACAAGAGAATTTGTGGAGTGAGATTATGTTTAGCATGTTTAAGGAGTTTGTAGCGAGTAATCTTTATACTCGCTCCATTATCTCATTATCTTAATGCATTACTAATCACACAAGCTACAATCCTTTCCCCAATTACAGGTAATACTCTTCTCACCTTGTTGGAGGAAGCTGAGGTGTAATCACCATATAACCCAGCGATGTGAGAACAGCAAACCAGTACAATCTCCAGTAAAGAATGTAGTACTCGGCTTGGGCAGTTCTAGTCGACCCAAGACGCTACAGCTTCGACACAGAGCAGTCAGCAGACTATGACCGCATCCAGCTACAACGCTCTCGCTCCCCGAGTTCAGACACTCGCAATTCTCAATGGAGCCGCCACGCTCTCCCGCATAGAGCTCGACGACTCCGGTCTCACTCAGCTCTCTGCTCTGTTCCAGGCTTCGTCTCAACGTCTACGACACTGCTGTATCCAGGACTACTAAATAAACATGAAACTCACTAAACACTGTGTATCTAATCAACCCAACAACGTAACATAAACGTACGTTACATTGGTGACCCCGGAGAGTTTCGACGATACCCAGCCACGACGGACTACAACATGGATTATCACTGGACCTTCACTCCTGCTGTTGTTTGCTGTGGACCGCTGCCACCTGTCTCGGAACGCTGCCAACACCCTCGCCACAGCTATGATTTTCATCGCGATCATCTCTGCATTTTTATTTACTACGGCTTGTTGCTCCACGATCGGTACTCACTCATCTGGCAGCTTCATCAGCAACTACATAATGTGGGATCTACAGCCTGTCCTGCCGACTCTCCGTCGCTGCCAGGGCACTGCTTGTCCTACAGGGACGCCCACGAAAGCTGCTCTTTCGTCAGATTCATCTACACGTTCACTGCATTCTGATACTCTGCCGACTCAAGCACCTTGCGCAGTACAGGACCTACAGCTTGCGTTTCCGACTCTTCGTCGCCTCCAGGACAATTCAGCTCTAGCAGTGATTCCCTCGTTGTCCTAACTACGTGCCTACATTACCTCCTATTGTCCTGGTGCCCGAGCCCATCCGCCCCGGATCTAAATGCTCCACCAGCGACCAAAGGACGCAACAATCATGCACATTCTTCTTGCCTGCTACATCGAGCTTGTCCACACACTGCCTACATCTTTTGGTACCGGACTACATGTTCCACAGCGACCCAGGGAACAGTAGCCTCGTGTTCTTGTTGTTATTGCTTCTTCCATTCCCTGGCAGGGGGAGTCCTGTAGCGAGTAATCCTTATACTCGCTCATTATCTCATTATCTTAATGCATTTCTAATCACACAAGCTACAATCCTTTCCCCAATTACAGGTAATACTCTTCTCGCCTTGTGGGGGAGCTGAGGTGAGTTGTAATCACCATATAAACCCAGCGATGTGAGAACAGCAAACCAGTACAATCTC
>WNGS01136739.1:0-15019 GCA_020271785.1 Procambarus virginalis
TCCAGTTCGCTACAGATAGACAACATTAACATCAGTAATAAAAATGATGGCAAGTTTCTTGGCCTATTCCTAGACAAGAGACTCAACTTCAGCACCCACATTCAACACATAACTAAGAAAGTCTCTAAGACAGTTGGTATACTCTCCAAAATCAGATATTATGTTCCTAACTCTGCTCTCCTCTCTCTCTATTATGCTCTAATCTACCCCTATCTTATTATGGTATCTGTGCATGGGGGTCTACCACTGCAAACCACCTTAAGCCCATCATCACCCAGCAAAAATCTGCTATCAATAATAACTAACTCTGCCTTCAGACAACACTCAGCTCCCTTGTTTAAATCCTAAACTTGCTAAATATTAACTCCCTCCACACATTCTCTTGTGTCAACTACATCTACAAAACCCTGTTCTTAAATGCAAACCATGCTCTGAAACTCTCTCTTGACAGATGTAATAGGACCCATTATCACCACACCAGAAATAAATATCTCTTTGATATCCCCAGGGTCAAACTTAATCTGTGTAAACACTCTATGCAAATTAAGGACCTAGTCTATGGAACTCACTCCCTAGTGAATTGAAAAACTGTAAAACTTTTGCCTTATTTAAAACAAAAGCAAAAAGTACTTAATTTCATCTTCTTAGTTTCCTACACTGAGCTTTATTTTTTGCTCTGTATCTAGTGTTACCCAATCTCCTAATTCTTATGTACTTAACCCAAACAACCTTATCATTGTGTTCATTGCTGTCTTCCTTTATGTGCTAGCCATTTGCTGTATTGTGCCTACCAAATTTTGTCAACTACCATTCAAGCTTTCATTGCAATCAATCTTAGCTACCTAAGTGCTTTATTATACTGTACCTACAATTTTCTCTCATCTTTTTTTTCTTTTTCTTTTCTTGCCATGTACTGTTATCATTTCTTTTTTATAATTTTTGCTAGTATTACCTACTAAAATTTTCTTAGATTAAGGCCTGCCCGAAACGCTGTGCGTACTAGTGGCTTTACAAGATTGTAATTACCATATTATATATTCTCACATTCCCAATGTACCTTCTTGTATATGAATAAATAAATAAAACATAAGTAGTTTCAAAGCATTATATGACAGTGCTGGGATAGGACACCACAAGCGTAGCCACAAATAATAGAATTTGGCGGTTCATATCACATTTTTCAAATTAGAGATAAGGATGGTAATAAAGTTCAATGTAAAAACACCTATTATTAATGAATTTGTGAGAACTTCATATAAATTAAGAACTGAGCAAAGTATAGTACCATAGAAATAAAAACAAAAATGGTGCATGTTTTTCTTCACATTACCTTTCTGTAGATTTTTTCCTTTGTTACTACGTGAATGATCCGGTTCAGTAGTGTTGCAGTAGTTGCAGTTGTTGTTGTAGTCCTTAGCGTAAATATCAGCAGTTGTGGTAAATATCAGTGTTGTGGTACCTGCAGTTTGAAAAGTTCCAGGAGAGCAGCCCAGAGTGTCCCCAAGGGAAGCCCTCCCATAAAAATTGATTAATAATGATAAAGTGACTTAAGTTTACTTATTAAAGACTTAATAAAGTTTTGGAGCTCTGAAGTCAAAAGATTGTGCATTCTGATGGGCTTTTTGGGTGTACTGAGTGTTTTGAAAAGAATCAAAGTACAAACAATGTTAAGAGTCACATGCTAATACATTCAGGCAATAAACCTCATTAATGTCTAAAGTGTGGAAAAAGATTCAGTCAACCTGCTCATATGAAGGTTCACATGATGGTGCATTTGGGGTTTAAACTGTATGAGTATCCAGAATGTGGGAAAAGATTTAGTCAACTTTCTCATGTGAAGACTCACATGGTCGTGCTACAGATGACAACTTTATGAATGTCCAGAGCGTGGGAATGGATTTTTTATTATTTTATTATTTCATTATTTTTTTTAATTTTCTTACAATATATATTTTCTTACATATATACATACAGAGAGAGAGAGAGAGAGAGAGAGAGAGAGAGGAGAGATGGACACAGAGAACTGGAGAGACACACATCCAGACAGACAGATACACACACACAGCAATGATCACAATGGTAAAAATGTTTGGATTGGGTACATAAAGATTGGGAGATTGGGTAGCAATAGATACAGTGCAATTTTAAAGCAACAAGGTTTTTTAGTTCATTATTAACAACATCATTTAGTGTATGTGGGTTGGGGTTAGAGTAGATGAGGGTAGTATGGGTAATATCATCAGCAAACAATATAGGTTTCAGAATGTTAGAGACATTAGGCAGATCATTGATGTATATAAGAAATAGGAGGTGTCCCAAGAAGCTGCCCTGTGGCACTCCAACAGTTATTGAATAATAATTCATAATTATTTTTTTTTTTAGTGTCCCTGCGGCCTGATCCTCGACCAGGCCTCCACCCCCAGGAAGCATCCCGTAACAACTGACTCACACCCAGGTACCTATTTTACTGCTAGGTAACAGGGACATAGGGTGAAAGAAACTCTGCCCATTGTTTCTCGCCGGTGCCTGGGATCGAATCTAGGACCACAGGATCACAAGTCCAGTTCGGCATAGTAGGCCGAGAAGTGCGTTCTGGCTACTAGGTACTACATATACACATACATATATATATATATATATATATTATATATATATATATATATATATATATATATATATTATATATATATTACATACATACATACATACAGAGAGAGAGAGACAGAGAGAGAGAGAGATGGACACAGAGAACTGGAGAGACACACATCCAGACAGACAGATACACACACACAGCAATGATCACAATGGTAAAAATGTTTGGATTGGGTACATAAAGATTGGGAGATTGGGTAGCAATAGATACAGTGCAATTTTAAAGCAACAAGGTTTTTTAGTTCATTATTAACAACATTATTTAGTGTATGTGGGTTGGGGTTAGAGTAGATGAGGGTAGTATGGGTAATATCATCAGCAAACAATATAGGTTTCAGAATGTTAGAGACTACACTTAAGTAATTACAGAGTACAGGTCTGTATACAGATGCCTGGTGCTGTATAGAGGCCTGGTACACTATAGAGGAAGAAGTAAGAGCTTATCTGACTTATTAGCTTATAAGCGTATAGAGCAAATCGTAGAGCTTAAAAAAGCAAAAGTAACACCAGTTCATAAAGGAGGCAATCCGGCAGATATAAACAATTATAGACCAATATCAAATCTACCCATATTATCAAAACACAGTCTTCGACACCTGACCACGCCGTCACATTTAAACCATCACCAAGCCTACAAATACGTCAACATCAACCATCATTACACCGTCTAACATACTCTGTCAGATGTAACAACTAAATTTGTGAATTCAAGAACTAATCTATTGTATAACACAGTGTTAGTACGAGAAAAACGTTACTTACATTCGAAGCCGTGTTTTAAAATGGCGGGGATCTTGTTGTACTGCAGCTCCACACTGTGTGTTCGTTTGCGTATGATGAACGTGTGACAATTTACTACAACAATTATTTAATTATTCTTATTCTTTATTTTACTATTTTTAGGATACATGAAATTTCCAAATTATTTATACACAATAATATAAATGCATTGTCATACCCTTATATATTATGGAAAATACGATGCCATGAACGAAGTCAAAGTTAAGTCGAAGTCAAAGTCATTGGCTGAACGTATTAGTCATTTTTTTTCTCACAAATGCTAGGGGATAACAAAACCACATAGTATATATGTATACAGTAAAGTAAATTTTATTCAGGAAAGTACATAAATAGTTGATTTACAAACATAATGTTGGATATATAGATAGAGCTAGTGCGTACAATACCTAAAGCCACTATAGTACGCATAGCATTTCAGGCAACCGGGCAGTATATGTACCCTTACTCAAATCTCTGAATATGTCAGATATTAAGTCCCTGCACATTCTCTCATTTGTATTTTATATATATAAAACGCTGCACTGTAATGTCAATCCTGACCTTAAAAGCTTCCTAGAAGGTTGTAACAGATCCCATGAGCACCACACCAGAAACAAATACCTATTTGATATTCCAAGAGTACGACTTAGTCAAACTAGAAATGCTTTACAAATCAAGGGACCCCGAATGTGGAATGACCTTCCCAATTATGTTAAAGACTGTACCTCTCTGAACCAGTTTAAGATAAAAACTAAGTACTACCTAATTAACTCAATGTAACCTACCTAACCCCCAAAATGTCAATCCATATCTTCTGTTTTAAACAATGCTGTTTTGTTGAACAAATTGTATTTTTACTCTTTCTGCCATGTTTCCCCCCCCCCTTTTTCCCTTTTTTCTTGTTTTTTCTTAACACAATTTATACTTTAATTATGCGGATCAGGACATCACCTGATCAAACACATCAAACATCGTTTGACCACCATCAAACACACACATTTCGTGTGTGTTTGCCGCTCACTGATATGTTCCAGCGTTGTTTTATATTTGGTGCTATTCTATCTTACGCTTTGTTGCTCTTTTTTACCTACGGGCTCATAGAACATTCTATTGCGAACACATTGACAAAAATGAATGACGTACATAGAATAATAATGTCACGACAGTGAAATAATTATAAACTTTCAAATCTCTGTATCGCACATGTGTCGTAGCCACTGATACTGGGTAACAGTTCCGCCATTTCCCACACTCTTGCGGGTGGGCCGCAACCATTATTCTACGTTTATATTCATATCACCGTGTTGGGAATTTCATTGCGAGTCCATTGATACCAAAATTAACGCTGTAGAACAACTGTGGAAGTGATAACAATCCCAAGAGTAAAAACATCTTGTTGCTGTTGGGCGCTCATGGCGAGTCATCTCCGTAGTTATTTATTTGGTGCTGGTATCCCTATACCTTTCGTGACCTTTTTTACTAATGTTCTTCTAGAGAATTGTATTGCGAACACGTTGGTACCAAAATGAAATACGTAGCTAGAGAACTAAGGTCAGGAAAGTAAAAAGAGTATACACATTTTCGTTTTGACGCTTAAGGGACATCCCATCGTCATCCCTTCACCTTCGTGTGGTCTGGTCAACATACTTTAGCCAGGTTATTGTGACTCATCGCCTGCATAGAAACTGTAATTGTGGTTGATCTCGAACCCATTGATAATGTGACGATCGACGACTCGACGAATGGTCGATCTCGAATGTGACGACTTATAATGAATTTTGTAACTATATCATCAAGATTGTAACCAGTTTAGCTAAATGTATTGTGGGGTTCAGTCCCTAAGCCCATATATGTGCCTCTGTAACCATTTAGGTTACAGGGCAAAAACATAAGAACAAAGGTAACTGCAGAAGGCCTATTGGCCCATACCAGGCAGCTCCTATCTATAACAGATAAAAACTAAGTACTACCTAATTAACTCAATGTAACCTACCTAACCACCAAAATGTCAATCCATATCTTCTATTTTAAACAATGCTGTTTTGTTGACCAAATTGTATTTTTACTCTTTTCTGCAATGTTCCCCCCCCCCTTTTTTCCATTTTTTCTTATTTTTTCTCAACACAATTTATACTTTAATTATGCGGACCAGGACATCACCTGGAGTCCTGTTTGCCTAGCCGCTTCCGCAATGTGGACATAAAATGATGTCCTCAAAAAATATTTGTATAAAATTCAATTTTAATCCGATTTACTTTGGGTTTGTTTCAAACTGCGCGCCATGAGGTTGTCTTTCTCACCACTAGGCTGCATGGTACAATAAGTTCATGAAAGGTGTGGACCACTTCGATCAAATAGTATTACCATTTTACCAGGAAAACTCACAAGTGGACCAAAAAGACAACGTTTATTTCCTGCAAATGGCATTGCATAATGCCTTTGTTTTGTACAAATACAACACAACTGATCATGAGTGTCCCAAACGGGTTGCAGGTGGGTGACTTTAACGGTTTATACTGGTAATGCTTCCCCCATATCATGTATTATATGCATATGTCTGTTTAGGGAATTTTATTCCGATCAATGTACAACCAAAAATAACTGTGTGCAACAAGTATAAACTTGACAAACATAACAACAGTAAAAACATTTCGTGTGTGTTTGCCGCTCACTGATATGTTCCACGTTGTTTTATATTTGGTGCTATTCTAACTTACGCTTTGTTGTTTTTTTTACCTACGGGCTCATAGAACATTCTATTGCGAACACATTGACACAAAAATGAATGACGTACATAGAATAATAATGTCACGACAGTGAAATAATTATAAACTTTCAAATCTCTGTATCACACGTGTGTCGTAGCATCACTGATACTCGGTAACAGTTCCGCCATTTCCCACACTCTTGCGGGTGGGCCGCAACCATTTTCTACATTTATATTCATATCATCGTGTTGGGAATTTCATTGCGAGTCCATTGATACCAAATTAACGCTGTAGAACAACTGTGGAAGTGATAACAATCCCAAGAGTAAAAACATCTTGTTGCTGTTGGGCGCTCATGGCGAGTCATCTCCGTAGTTATTTATTTGTGCTGGTATCCCTATACCTTTCGTGACCTTTTTTACTAATGTTCTTCTAGAGAATTTATTGCGAACACGTTGGTACCAAAATGAAATACGTAGCTAGAGAACTAAGGTCAGGAAAGTAAAAAGAGTATACACATTTTCGTTTGACGCTTAAGGTTATTGTGTACTAATCGCCTCCTGCATAGAAACTGTACTTGTGGTTGATCTCGAACCCATTGATAATGTGACGACTTATACTGAATTTGTAACTATATCATCAAGATTGTAACCAGTTTAGCTAAATGTATTGCGGGGTTCAGTCCCTAAGCCCATATATGTGCCTCTGTAACCATTTAGGTTACAGGGCAAAAACATAAGAACAAAGGTAACTGCAGAAGGCCTATTGGCCCCATACCAGGCAGCTCCTATCTATAACAGATAAAAACTAAGTACTACTAATTAACTCAATGTAACCTACCTAACCACCAAAATGTCAATCCATATCTTCTATTTTAAACAATGCTGTTTTGTTGACCAAATTGTATTTTTACTCTTTTTCTGCAATGTTCCCCCCCCCCTTTTTTCAATTTTTTCTTATTTTTTCTCAACACAATTATACTTTAATTTGCGGGACCAGGACATCACCTGGAGTCCTGTTTGCCTAGCCGCTTCCGCAATGTGGACATAAAATGATGTCCTCAAAAAATATTTGTATAAAATCAATTTTAATCCGATTTACTTTGGGTTGTTTCAAACTGCGCGCCATGAGGTTGTCTTTTCCACCTAGGCTGCATGGTACAATAAGTTCATGAAAGGTGTGGACCACTTCGATCAAATAGTATTACCATTTTACCAGGAAAACTCACAAGTGGACCAAAAAGAAACGTTTATTTCCTGCAAATGCATTGCATAATGCCTTTGTTTGTACAAATACAACACAACTGATCATGAGTGTCCCAAACGGGTGCAGGTGGGTGACTTTAACCGTTATACTGGTAATGCTTCCCCCATATCATGTATTATATGCATATGTCTGTTTAGGGAATTTTATTCCGATCAATGTACAACCAAAAATAACTGTGTGCAACAAGTATAAACTTGACAAACATAACAACAGTAAAAACATTTCGTGTGTGTTTGCCGCTCACTGATATGTTCCACGTTGTTTTTTTTATTTGGTGCTATTAACTTACGCTTTGTTGTTTTTTTTTCATACTCGGGTCATAGAACATTCTATTGCGAACACATTGACACAAAAATGAATGNATATCTTCTATTTTAAACAATGCTGTTTTGTTGACCAATTGTATTTTTACTCTTTTTCTGCAATGTTCCCCCCCCCTTTTTTTCAATTTTTTCTTATTTTTTCTCAACACAATTTATACTTTAATTATGCGGACCAGGACATCACCTGGAGTCCTGTTTGCCTAGCCGCTTCCGCAATGTGGACATAAAATGATGTCCTCAAAAAATATTTGTATAAAATTCAATTTTAATCCGATTTACTTTGGGTTTGTTTCAAACTGCGCGCCATGAGGTTGTCTTTCTCACCACTAGGCTGCATGGTACAATAAGTTCATGAAAGGTGTGGACCACTTCGATCAAATAGTATTACCATTTTACCAGGAAAACTCACAAGTGGACCAAAAAGACAACGTTTATTTCCTGCAAATGGCATTGCATAATGCCTTTGTTTTGTACAAATACAACACAACTGATCATGAGTGTCCCAAACGGGTTGCAGGTGGGTGACTTTAACCGTTTATACTGGTAATGCTTCCCCCATATCATGTATTATATGCATATGTCTGTTTAGGGAATTTTATTCCGATCAATGTACAACCAAAAATAACTGTGTGCAACAAGTATAAACTTGACAAACATAACAACAGTAAAAACATTTCGTGTGTGTTTGCCGCTCACTGATATGTTCCACGTTGTTTTATATTTGGTGCTATTCTAACTTACGCTTTGTTGTTTTTTTTCCTACGGGCTCATAGAACATTCTATTGCGAACACATTGACACAAAAATGAATGACGTACATAGAATAATAATGTCACGACAGTGAAATAATTATAAACTTTCAAATCTCTGTATCACACGTGTGTCGTAGCATCACTGATACTCGGTAACAGTTCCACCATTTCCCACACTCTTGCGGGTGGGCCGCGACCATTTTTCTACATTTATATTCATATCATCGTGTTGGGAATTTCATTGCGAGTCCATTGATACCAAATTTAACGCTGTAGGACAAGTGTGGAAGTGATAACAATCCCAAGAGTAAAAACATCTTGTTGCTGTTGGGCGCTCACGGCCAGTCATCTACATAGTTATTTATTTGGTGCTGGTATCCCTATACCTTTTGTGACCTTTTTTTACTGATGTTCTTCTAGAGAATTTTATTGCGAACACGTTGGTATTAAAATGAAATACGTAGCTCAAGAACTAAGGTCAGGAGAGTAAAAAGAGTATACACATTTTTGTTTTGACGCTTAAGGTTATTGTGACTCATCGCCTGCATAGAAACTGTAATTGTGGTTGATCTCGAACCCATTGATAATGTGACGACTTATACTGAATTTTGTAACTATATCATCAAGATTGTAACCAGTTTAGCTAAATGTATTGCGGGGTTCAGTCCCTAAGCCCATATATGTGCCTCTGTAACCATTTAGGTTACAGGGCAAAAACATAAGAACAAAGGTAACTGCAGAAGGCCTATTGGCCCATACCAGGCAGCTCCTATCTATAACAGATAAAAACTAAGTACTACCTAATTAACTCAATGTAACCTACCTAACCACCAAAATGTCAATCCATATCTTCTATTTTAAACAATGCTGTTTTGTTGACCAAATTGTATTTTTACTCTTTTTCTGCAATGTTCCCCCCCCCTTTTTTTCAATTTTTTCTTATTTTTTCTCAACACAATTTATACTTTAATTATGCGGACCAGGACATCACCTGGAGTCCTGTTTGCCTAGCCGCTTCCGCAATGTGGACATAAAATGATGTCCTCAAAAAATATTTGTATAAAATTCAATTTTAATCCGATTTACTTTGGGTTTGTTTCAAACTGCGCGCCATGAGGTTGTCTTTCTCACCACTAGGCTGCATGGTACAATAAGTTCATGAAAGGTGTGGACCACTTCGATCAAATAGTATTACCATTTTACCAGGAAAACTCACAAGTGGACCAAAAAGACAACGTTTATTTCCTGCAAATGGCATTGCATAATGCCTTTGTTTTGTACAAATACAACACAACTGATCATGAGTGTCCCAAACGGGTTGCAGGTGGGTGACTTTAACCGTTTATACTGGTAATGCTTCCCCCATATCATGTATTATATGCATATGTCTGTTTAGGGAATTTTATTCCGATCAATGTACAACCAAAAATAACTGTGTGCAACAAGTATAAACTTGACAAACATAACAACAGTAAAAACATTTCGTGTGTGTTTGCCGCTCACTGATATGTTCCACGTTGTTTTATATTTGGTGCTATTCTAACTTACGCTTTGTTGTTTTTTTTCCTACGGGCTCATAGAACATTCTATTGCGAACACATTGACACAAAAATGAATGACGTACATAGAATAATAATGTCACGACAGTGAAATAATTATAAACTTTCAAATCTCTGTATCACACGTGTGTCGTAGCATCACTGATACTCGGTAACAGTTCCGCCATTTCCCACACTCTTGCGGGTGGGCCGCAACCATTATTCTACGTTTATATTCATATCACCGTGTTGGGAATTTCATTGCGAGTCCATTGATACCAAAATTAACGCTGTAGAACAACTGTGGAAGTGATAACAATCGCAAGAGTAAAAACATCTTGTTGCTGTTGGGCGCTCATGGCGAGTCATCTCCGTAGTTATTTATTTGGTGCTGGTATCCCTATACCTTTCGTGACCTTTTTTACTAATGTTCTTCTAGAGAATTGTATTGCGAACACGTTGGTACCAAAATGAAATACGTAGCTAGAGAACTAAGGTCAGGAAAGTAAAAAGAGTATACACATTTTCGTTCTGACGCTTAAGCAACATCCCATCGTCATCCCTTCAACTTCGTGTGGTCTGGTCAACATACTTTAGCCAGGTTATTGTGACTCATCGCCTGCATAGAAACTGTAATTGTGGTTGATCTCGAACCCATTGATAATGTGACGACTTATACTGAATTTTGTAACTATATCATCAAGATTGTAACCAGTTTAGCTAAATGTATTGTGGGGTTCAGTCCCTAAGCCCATATATGTGCCTCTGTAACCATTTAGGTTACAGGGCAAAAACATAAGAACAAAGGTAACTGCAGAAGGCCTATTGGCCCATACCAGGCAGCTCCTATCTACAACCACCCAATCCTACTAATATACATGTCTAACCCGCGCTTGAAACAATCGAGGCAGCCCACCTTCACTACTATGAAGTTCGAAAAATAATTCCTCCACCACTATGAAGTTGAAAAAAATTAACTCTGAAGTTCGTATAGCAGGTTAAGCAAAGGCAAATCCTAAAGGTTTTTTTCAGTTATATTGAACAAAGGTTAGGAAAAGGATAGGTCCATTAAAGATCAAGACAGATCATATATTGGATTTTCGATTTTTGATATTTTGATATTTTTTGATATTCGATTTTTGTATCATCGGCAAATTTGCAAATGCTGCTACTCAAACCTTAATCTAAAATATTTATATTTATTATAAACAACAGAGGTCCCAGTCCAGAGGCTTGAGGCACTCAGCTTACAACATTTTTCCACTCTTATAACCACCCAAGCTCACTCATATACATGTCGAACCCACGTTTGAAACAATCAATCCACGTTTGGCGGTAATTTGTTCCACAAATCAACAACCCTGTTACCGAACCAGTATTTTCCCAGGTCTTTCCTAAATCTAAACTTATGCAATTTATACCCATTATTTCGTCTGGTGCTGATACTTTTAATATCCCATTTGTTATGTCCATTCATCAACTTGTAAACCTCTATCATGTCACACCTAACTCTTCGCCTTTTCAGTGAATGCAATTGGGGAATTAACTTTGTTAATTAACTATGCTGGATACGTTCAAGTGAATTTATATCAATTCTATAGTACGGCGACTAAAACTGAACTGCATAATCAAAATGGGGCCTAACCAAAGCAACAAATTGATTGATTGATAAGAATTAAGCCACCCAAGAGACAGCACGGGAATGAAGAGCTTTAAAGAGCAAGCTATAGCTGAAGAACAAAACCAGGTGTCTTGTTATTAACCCTTCGATTAATAAATCCTAGTGTACTATTTGCCTTATTACGAACATTCATGCATTGATCTCTTGGTTTAAATTCTTACTAATCATAACTCCAAGTTCCCTTTCGAAATACCCGACTTTGCAATCACAACACCATCTATCTCGTATCTTGTAACTCTATCATATATCATTACCTAACCTCAAAACTTTCCATTTATCAGCATTGAACTGCATCTGTCAACCTTTTGCCCATTTCAAAACTCTATTTAGATCAACTTGAAGAGATAGTGAGTCTTCTTCTGTGTTATTTCCCTACCGATTTTTGTATCATCGGCAAATTTGCAAATGTTGTTACTCAAACCTGAATCTAAATCATTTATATATACAGTATTATAAACAACAGAGGTCCCAGGACAGAGCCTTGAGGTACTCAACCTACAACATTTTCAAACTCTGATTTAACCCCATTTATACTAACTCTGTTGAGCGTTGAACATTTATACATCAACTCTGTTGATGTGAGCACTTAATTGGCGGTCAGTGGTGGCGCTTAATTCTTAAAAAGCAATATATACGCTCGATCGTGATGTAGTTTAGTATGCGGTTTAAAGAAAAAAGAGCATATCAATGTTATATCACAGAAAACGAATTTATCATAAACTCATGTATTTGTCTTATCATATGGAAATGCATTCATATTTATAAAATAACAATATGAATAGCAAAATTTCTGTAAATCCCCTACCATGTTGGAATCTGGAAATTAATGAGCAAATGTGCTGGCTGAAGGCCCTGAAGGAAACCACATTGGTTTCATTTTGGATACAAATGTCCATGGAGATTCAGAATGGAAATTAATTATAGTTGAACCTGCAGAGAGGAGTTTAAGAATCTGTGGTGAGAGTGATGGACACAGCCTTCACAATTATACTTCAGAGAATGTAAACATCTAAGAGTCATTAGAAATATGTGTTGAATAATAAACCATACAATGTTTGAGTTCGGGAAAACGCCATTTGTCATATATACTAGCTGTTCTTAAAGATTCACCCATTTTGCAACAGCAAGATAATTATAAGATTTTAAGGGTTGACGAATGTTAATCTTCTTGTTTGATAAACTGTGCACTCGAGACATAGTTAATAAGAACACGCCAATATAAGACAACAAAACGTTTTCAGATTCTTTCACACCAATTTCCAGCAACTTTTATAATTTATATAAATTATTTTAGGGAATAATACATAAATTATATATTTAAACATGATATTAGTGTTTAGTGGAATGCATAACGAGTCAAATTGTGTTAAAAAGAGCGATTTTTTGTAAATTTGGAAAACTACTTTTTTCTGATCATATATATAAGTAAATGGATTGTGAAGGTTTCACTCAGAAAATAAATATCATTCACAATTTATTAATGAATTTTACAAAAAACACCATAAATTTTATATTTAAACATGTAAAAACTATTTGTAATACATTAGGAACAAAATAGTTGTAGAAAAACAATTTATTAAAAACCTATGTGTTTGGATTTTTTGATTAAAAGTTTCTCAAAGGCTCTCCTGCACCATTCTCAATGTAAATCATTCCCACGCCTATGGGAAGAGATAGACGAACGTTTCCTAGATGATTTGTGTTTGCTGGGAAGTCCAGCGTGCTGTCCGCTCGGCCGACCGGCTCCCCAATCCGACCAACTCCAATCCTCTCCCAGGCAATGAGATAGTGTGAGAATTCTGGTGCTTTTCAAAGAGCCCTGTTATGTGGGAGAACTCAGTGCCAAATGCTTAATGCACAGACTAGCCTATAACCACTAGCTGAAGTTTATAACTTTTTACACACTCCACCCACTAGGGGACTCGAACACTGGCCAACGAGGTGGCAGTTGCACGCTGTATCCACTACACTATACTTCAAAGCCATAAGGAGAGGTAGGAATTCTGGGGTTTTTAACCAACCAGAACTCCAATCCTCTCACAGGCAATGAAATAGTGTGAGACCTCTGGTGCTTTTTTCGAGCCTGTTATGTGGGAGACTCAGTGCCAAATACTTAATGCACAGACTATCTATAACCACTAGCTGAAGTTTTATAACTTTTTAGACACTCCACCCACCAGGGACTTGAACACTGGCTAACGAGGTGGCAGTTGCACGCTGTATCCACTACACTATACTTCAAAGCCTAAAGAGAGGTAGGAATTCTGGGGTATTTATCAAACCAGAACTCCAATCCTCTCCCAGGCAATGAGATAGTGTGAGACCTCTGGTGCTTTTCATCGAGCCCTGTTATGTGGGAGAACTCAGTGCCAAATGCTTAATGCACAGACTACCCTATACCACTAGCTGAAGTTTTATAACTTTTTAGAAACTCCACCCACCAGGGGACTCGAACACTGGCCAACGAGGTGGCAGTTGCACGCTGTATCCACTACACTATACTTCAAAGCCATAAGGAGAGGTAGGAATTCTGGGGGTTTTAACCAACCAGAACTCCAATCCTCTCACAGGCAATGAGATAGTGTGAGACCTCTGGTGCTTTTCATCGAGCCCTGTTATGTGGAAGAACTCAGTGCCAAATGCTTAATGCACAGACTAGCCTATAACCACTAGCTGAAGTTTTATAACTTTTTAGACACTCCACCCACCAGGGGACTCGAACACTGGCTAACGAGGTGGCAGTTGCACGCTGTATCCACTACACTATACTTCAAAGCCGTAAAGAGAGGTAGGAATTCTGGGGTATTTATCCAACCAGAACTCCAATCCTCTCCCAGGCAATGAGATAGTGTGAGACCTCTGGTGCTTTTCATCGAGCACTGTTATGTGGGAGAATTCAGTGCCAAATGCTTAATGCACAGACTAGCCTATAACCACTAGCTGAAGTTTTATAACTTTTTAGACATTGCACCCACCAGGGGACTCGAACACTGGCCAACGAGGTGGCAGTTGCACGCTGTATTCACTAAACTATACTTCAAAGCCAAAAAGAGAGGTAGGAATTCTGGGGTATTTAACCAACCAGAACTCCAATCCTCTCCCAGGCAATGAGATAGTGTGAGACCTCTGGTGCTTTTCATCGAGCCCTGTTATGTGGGAGAACTCAGTGCCAAATGCTTAATGCACAGACTATCCTATAACCACTAGCTGAAGTTTTATAAGTTTTTAGACACTCCACACCTACCAGGGGACTCGAACACTGGCCAACGAGGTGGCAGTTGCACGCTGTATTCACTAAACTATACTTCAAAGCCAAAAGA
>WNGS01136744.1:0-12684 GCA_020271785.1 Procambarus virginalis
GCTTTGTGTTGAGTAATTAGAGGACTAATGATTTTGGGTAGTAGAACCCCAAGCACAAATACCATAGTTGAGATATGGATAGATGAGGGAGTATTAGAGAGTCACCAGGGCAGGTCGGGGTACATAATATCTGATCTAGAGAGAATGCCCAACAGTTTTTGAAACTTTTTTGATAGTTTAGAATGTGTCCTGGAAGTTCAGCTTGTGGTCAATGAGAACGCCAAGGAATACCATCTAATTTGTTACAAATTTGGGTATTGTTATTTTGAGATTTATTTGATTAGAGGATTTTGCCAAACAGAATATAGAAAGTTTTGTCAATGTTAGGGTGAGTTTGTTGGCAGTTAGCCAAGATGGACTTTATTTAGCTCAGTATTTACTGTGGCATTTAGAGCAAGGGGGTCAGGACTGGAGTAAATGAAGGTTGTGTCGTCAGCAAAAGAATTGGTTTGAGGTGTTGGGAGGCATTTGGAAGGTCATTAATGTAGATGAGAAAGAGGAGAGGGCCAAGTATGCTGCCCTGAGGAACACCGATGTTGATGGGTAGGGTGGGAGAAATTGAATTATTCACAGAAACATACTGGAGCCTGTCAGTAAGGTAAGATTTGAGGTATTGCAGGGAGTGTCCTCTGACTCCATAATGATGTAATTTAGAAGAAGGTTTGGTGGTTGACAGTGTCAAAAGCCTTACGCAGGTCCACAAATAACCCAACAGGGAACTCATTTTATCAAGAGCTGCATGAATCAAGTTAATCATACTAATAAGTGCATCGTTAGTGCTTTTTTTGGGTTCTGAAGCCATATTGACAAGAGCTAAGTATAGTGTTTGGCTAGATAAGAGTAAAGCTGCTTGTAGATTAGTTTTTCAAATATTTTTGACAAGTTAGGCAGGATTGATATAGGTCTGTAGTTGTTAACATCTGTGAGATCACCACATTTGTGGACAGGGGTTACTCTCGCTTTCTTTAGAATATCTGGAAAGGTTTGGAGTTCAAGTGACTTGTTGAAGAGCAATGCAATAGCAGGGGCTAAAGATCTGGAGGCTTTTTTGTAAATTAAAGTTGGTATCTCATCAAGGGCACTAGACTTGGTTTTAAGGGAAAGGATTATCTCATTGACGTCAGTGGAATTAGCAGGCTTTAGGTACAGAGACTGTGGATAGTTACCTGTAAGATAGTCCTTAACATCAGTACTGGAAGTTGGAATATCATTTGCAAGGATGACCCAATGGAAGAGAAGAACCTATAAACTCAATAGCAGAATCAGAGGCTGAAAGCTGACCATCGTTACTGGACAGGAGTGTTGGTTTGTTTTTAAAATCTTCTTTGATCCCAATATTTGTGAGATTGTGCTCCAAGTTTTTTTAATGTTGCTCTTTATTTGGGTAAATCTATCTTCGTAGAATTTAGTTTTGGCTCGTCTAATTATTTTAGATAGCAATAACGAGTAATTCTTTGAAAATTCTTTGGAGACGGTTCCTAACCTATACTTCTTCTCAAGGTCATGTTTTTTATTAATGGATTTAAGTATTCCCTTTGTAAGCCAAGGATTGTTAAGCCTTTTGGTTGTGACTTGTTTTGAAAGCCTAGGACAGTGGGTGTTATAAAGGTTAAGAGTCTTTTGAAGAAAAGATTGCACTGCTAGGTTGATGTCCCTATGTTACCTAACTCGGATTCCCAGTTGACATTATCAGCAGCAGTTATAAAATTGTCTATAGCAGTTTCATTGTGCAGCCTAAAGCTTAATCCCTTGACTCAAGAGGTGGTTTGATAATGTTAGTTGAGAGAAATGTGGGGTAATGGTCTGTAGTGCTATCGGTGATTATACCTGAAGTAAGCGGAGAGGTTATGTTGGTCCAAATGTGATCAAGAGTCGTGGCCGTACTATCAGTGATTCTAGTAGGTCTAGTGATTAAGGGTATGAGGAAGCAGGAATTCATACAGTTGAGGAAGCTAACAGCAGTAGGGTGTTCAGGCTCGCAGAGGTCAATATTAAAGTCCCCAGCGATAATTAGATGGTTTTTGTTCAGTCTGTTATCGAGTATTAGATTTCTAAGGTTTGAATTGAATTCGGACACATCAGTGTTAGGAATTCTATAGACTGCACCCACAGACAGGACAGACTCGGCACCCTTGACTCTGAAACTGGCGAAGATATACTCCCCACAGCTGTCTCTAGTTCTAATTATATTTAAGCATGTTAGTTCTTGGTGGTAGTAAAGAGCAGTACCACCACCTCTCTGAATTGACGACAGTTGTGAATTGCTGAGTAGTTAGGCATGTTAAAGAGTTGAGTAGTGTCCTCTTTCAACCACGTTTCAGTAAGTATAATAAAAGAGAATTTGTTGTCAATAGTTTCAATCAAGGCACTAACATCATCGAAGTGTTTTCCTAGGGATCTAACGTTCAGTTGATTACAGAGATATTGTGATTATGTGTTAATACATTGTTACATCATGTGCTGTAAAATATCTGCAATTTTGATCATTAAAGTGATGATTGTCATAGATTGGATAAGAGGTTTAGTTCAGGGTCTATACTTGTCTGCATAAAAAGGCTGGTTATTAACCAGAAATAGTATGAACTTAATTAAGAGACACAATGAGATCAATAATTACTTTTCAATAGAAAAGTTAATTATAGCAAAACACAACAATACAATAATATAACAATACAATAAAAGCTTACAAAGTACTAGTCTACTAAAATTAGAGAATAATTATAGCAAAACACACAATAAATGCAAATAAACAAAAGAAAATAAACAAATAGAAGTAGAATAAGGACACTAGATAGCCATGGAGGAAACACAAGTTTGGTGGAGAGAACAAAAATCGGTAGAGACTGTCAAGATGAATATATAAAAATTTGACAAATGATAATTGTAAAGTAAAATAATCTTAAGATAATAAGTTTTAATTAGCTTAGTTATTAACCTAGAATTAGTATGAACTTAATTAAGAGAACAAAGTGAGATCAATAATTACTTTACAATAGAGGACATAAATCAATACAATTAAATTTAAATTTCAAAAATAGGGTAAGATTAGATTTAAGAGCAAATTTTACAATGATACTGAGGTAGATGCTTGGATAAGTGCATGGAGACTTGACGGATTATTTAGAAGATCATATGAATGAGAGAACATTAGGTAAATGGTAATGCAGAGACAGCACCTTGGACAAAGTTAGATTAAGTTAGGTTAGGCTCAGGCACTGAATGAGTTATTTTAAGTACTGGCATTGGTCGGGTTCAGGTTTTCCGATATACCACAATCACTAAAGAAGGCCAGTAGTTGTTGGTCACACTTTATTTCATATCTTTTTCCTGCACTTTCCTTCTTAGCAATGATCGTTCCATTCCTAGTGTAACCTGCTTGATAAGACCAGGGTTCCGTTTGCGAATTTGACGCAGCCTGAAGAGGAGGGATCCACTTGCTTTGTAAGACACTCATTAATATAGAGGTTGGTTTTTTTACTTAGCAGCTGATTGTATAAGATCAGACTTAACAGAGGGATCTGCAAGTTTGATGAGCAATCTCCTACTGCTACGGGACTGTTTTTATCTATCCTGATAGCTGATTTGATAGCAACATTGACTTTGATCTTTGAATTAATTAGGGTGTGGGCTATGTTACAACAATTCTCACCTTGTTGTTCCTCAGGTAGATCAGTAGAGCTAATTATCAGGGAGTCATGAAGTTGTTGTTGCTCTAGGTCATCTTCGGAAGCCCCTGGTGAATGTGAAGGAGATCGATCTGTTTTTCCAGCTTTTGAAGGAGGTCGCTTTGAGCTGAGAGGGTTTCCTCTGCCTGAACCTTCCGTATTTGATCCATTGCATCATTTGCAACAGTTTGTAGTTGAGAATTTCTTGGTTGTTGTTCGTCGATGATTCAAGGAGGCGATCTATGGTATGTTGTTGTTGGGTGACTGTGGCTTGGAGGGCCGAAATAGCTTCAGATTGCCTTAGCACAAGGTTGTGAAGTTTCTGCACCATGGGTTACTTCTGAGAGGTTTGAAGTTTAGACAGGGAGCCATAGATTGGATGAATTCTAAAGCTAGATTCAAGTTGAGTTGAAGGGGGGAGTGAGGAGGGGGAGCGATGCTGTGTTTACCAACATCGGCGAGGATTGCAGCGTTGCCAGTGTTCCATTCAGATCTCTAGGAGTTAAGGATGGAGAGCGAGAGGCACCCCTACCTTGCTTGTTGCTATGTTTGGGCATATTTTCGTCGATAGATTCTTGGTAGTGTTCCTAGAGATAGATTACTTGGAGAATTATAGTGGGGATAGGCGTATGGTGAACGCTTGGCAGCAGGGTCGTGGATAGGCAGGCGAAAAATTGGGTAATTTTGGTTGATTTCTGTTGAGGTTCACTGTGAGTTATGGCATATTAAGTCTCCATGCACTTAACTCATGCTGGGCAGCAGTTAGGCCATGCAGCGTTGAGTGGAGACGAAATTAACACAAATTTTCTGCAGAGGTGCCGGTGCCGGTCCACCCGCCAGCGCTTCCACGACCATATATATCAGGGGTCTCCAAACTATGGCCCGCGGGCCACATCCGGCCCGCCACATAATTTCATCCGGCCCGCCAAACAAATCCCTGTGTGGTGGCCTTGAAAAAATAATTATCGTACGAATAGCATCGCAGAATTATTCAAAGCTGGGGCTGCTGACTGGTGGCGCTCAGCCCGAGTCAGTTTTCCTCTCTCTCGATAGTGTGACGCACAGATACTAGTACTGGTAGGTATGTGTTGTGCAAATTTGTCTGATGATCACTTGAAATCAATTCTTACAATTGGCTCATCTAATCTGGAACCTGAATTTAATGAAATTTTGAAGTCAAAACGACAGTATCATTCGTCACACTAATTTGGTTGCATAAAACTAAAGGCAGGAATCTATTTAGTTTACCCTAATTTTTTCCAAAAAGATGTTTTAATTTTTCCATGTTTATACTTTAATATTTGAGGAAATTAAATTACTGGCACTGATTTTTTTTTTTTTCATTTTTTATTCCTTCGGCCCGCATAAATGTGGGAAAATATAATGTGGCCCTTACATTGATAAGTTTGGAGACCCCTGATATATATATATATATATATATGTGTGTGTGTGTATATCACGAAATTAAACACGTGATTTAAAATGTGACAATGTCAGACCACGGAGGAAAAATGAAACAGGAATTTCCTTAAAGCAAGGAAATTTCTTAAGCGCAAGTTAGAAAGCTTGATTAAAAATAGTGATTGGACTAAGAAATCCAATCCAAACAACGTGTTAAATTTGTCTTCGAAGACGCTAAGTGAAAATGTGGTTACTGCTTTGGGTTATGGTATGTCATTTGCCATTTCAAATCAACCTTCTGCAGTTAAGATTGCTAGTTCTTTGTTGCAGCTTGAAAAACAAAACTTTCTTTCTTCACAAAACCTAAAACTGGTTAAAGGTATGGTTTATGGTTCAATGTTGACGCCCCAAACAAACAATTTTCCCGAAAGATTCAGACGGAGCTTACAGGAGTTAAGAGCCGACCCTCCATCCATATAACAAAGGCTGATAAATCCAGCACTATTGTTATTTTAAACAAGGAGGAATATATTTCGAAAATGAATGATCTCCTCCTAGATTCTTCAACGTACACTAAGCTCAGGAAAAATCCTCTTGAGGACATCATCAAGTTCTTCAATAGCAGCTTGAGGAAGTTGTTAAGTAAACATAAAGATCTTCTTAATCAATTTACTACCTCATCACCTTCATTACCATATCTATATGGACTTGGACTTGTTAAGACGCACAAACCTAACAATCCCATGAGACCTATCATCAGTTCTGTGGGATCCATTTCTTACAAGCTCTCTAAATGGCTTACCAAAATTTGTCCCCATTGTTAGGAACTATTTCCTCGTCTCATTTGACAAATTCTCTTGAATTAGTTAACAAATTGAATAGTGTTCTTGTCACTCCTGATGTAAAGTTAATCAGTTTTGACGTTTGTTCCTTGTTCACAAAGGTACCGGTTGATGATATTCTCGATTATCTCGCTCGTGAACTAATGAGCCATGTTTTACCTCTTTCCGCTGATATTATTGTCAATCTCGTTAAGTTGTGCATTAAAGAATGTAAATTTACCTTTAACAATGAGTATTATTTACAGACTTTTGGAATGGCAATGGGGAATCCTTTATCGCCATTGCTTTCAAACTTGTACATGGAATTCTTCGAAAAGAAATTTGTTTCAAAAATAACCCCTGGAATCATTCCATGGTTTAGATACGTTGATGATATCTTGTGTATATGGCCTTCAGATGTAAACACTGACGAATTTGTAGCCAAACTTAATGACCAAGTAACCTCTATAAAATTTACTATGGAGACTGAAATTGATAATTGCTTGCCATTCTTAGATGTTCTTATTCATAGGGAAGATTCTTCACTAAAGTTTAGTGTCTACAGAAAACCTACGAATAATCTATCTTATGTTCATTATTTTTCAGGGCATAGATACAATGTGAAAATTCGATTTTTTCTTCAATGTATCTAAGAGCTCTTCGAGTTGTGAGTCCAGAATTCTTAGACGAAGAGTTTAAGAATATTGATTCAATTGGTCTCAAGCTTTGTTACCCACTGAGTTTTTTGGAAGTTTGCCGTAACAAAGCACGTCGTACATATTATAATAATATATGCAGTGAAAGAATTCGCCCAAAGAATGTGTTATGTTTACCATATTTCTCTGGGTTTGAGAATATTGGCAAGGCCTTGAAACTTTTTAATATACATGTAATGTTTAGCTACGAAAACACTGTTGGTAAGCTATTAGTTAGGAACAGCCCTCGTAGTGATAATTGTGTCATTTATAAAATACCTTGTAAAGACTGTAATAAGTTCTATGTTGGGCAAACATCTAAAGATTTGAAATATAGAATATCACAACATAAATACTCTGTAAGACAGGGCCAATTGTCTAATGCCTTGTTTGTTCATCTGTCAGAAGATGCTCACCAGATTGATTGGGGATGGCTTCTTCAATAACAAATTGTAAAAGCACCTATAACAGAAACATAATTGAATCTGCTTTGATACAGATCACAAAAGAAAGTAATTTGAACATAGCAGTGGTCTATATAATTTAGATCCATTTTTAATAGATCAATTAAAGGGCGATTTAAGTAGGATCATTGGAACACATTTGTCTCACTAATTCATTGAATATATTTTACTATTTTATGCTATAATTACCCAGTTGTTGGCCTGTGTGTGCGTGTTGCATCAGATGGGCCGTCAACAATGTCCACGTCATCACAAGGCCGTCTGCAGTGTCCACGTATTGTAACTCACCTCACTCCACCATTCTCTCTTGCCTATTTATGTCCAGTTCTCGATCTGTTAAATCACTCCTTCTGAAGATGTATTAATATACGAAAGTACTTAAGGAAATTCCTGTTTCATTTTTCCTCCGTGGTCTGACATTGTCATATTATATATATATATATATATATATATATATATATATATATATATATATATATATATATATAATATAAATATATATATATATATATATATATATATATATATATATATATATATATACTATATATATATATATATATATATATATAGGACAATGTCAGACCACGGAGGAAAAATGAAACAGAATTTCCTTAAGTACGTTAGTATATAGTCCTTAGTATATATAATATATATATATATATATATATATATAATATCTATATATATATATATATATATATATTATATATATATATATATCTCTCTATATCTCTATATATATCTATATATCTATCTATATATCTCATATATCTATATATCTATATATATATATATATATATCTATATATATATACCTGGGCCGCACGACCCTCGGAGGTGGACGTCCCGGTCCCGCACCTACGGGTTCCACAGAAGGATCGTCACAGCCCCTTTTCACCCGAGGCCGGCCTCCTTCAAGACCAAGTAGAAGGAAGAGTGATAATTATTAAATATTCTCAATTATTATTATAATAATTATCATAATAATAATTGTTGTTTTAATAATTATCGCTAACCAACTTCACAACCTTTTCAGGTCCATACAGCCACAGTGAGACCTTCCCTGCTTCTCCTTCCGAAAGCACTGACACTGAGACAGCGCTTTCTAATTCGGAAATCCTTACTGACATTCACCATCACTTTCAGGACGATAATAGTGCTTCACTCATCAAGCTCATCAGAGAACATCAAGAGTTGTTTCGAGATGATCCCCAAGAGTGTACTGTGACTCGGCACGACATCCAACTGCTACCTGACACCCAGCCGATTCGCCAACCATTCTACCGAATCAGCCCTAGCAAGAAGGAAGTCATGCGTGCTGAGGTACAGTACCTCTTGGATCATGGACTGGCTACCCCCTGTGAGTCCCCCTGGGCCTCACCATGCATCTTGGTACCCAAACCTCACGGTAAGATCCGCCTTTGTACAGACTATAGGAAGCTTAACAGTGTCACCATGAAGGACGCATACCCGTTACCTAGGATTGACGATATCCTTGATGCCATTGGTAATGCCCGCTACCTGTCTCAAGTAGACTTACTCAAGGGCTATTACCAGGTGTGTTTAACGGAGCGAGCTAAGGAACTGTCTGCCTTTATCACCCCTTTCGGACTTTTCAGATATAACCGGCTTCCCTTTGGACTCTGCAATGCCCTGGCCACCTTTCAGAGAGCTGTCAACCGCGTCATCCAGGGCTTGGACAACACCTACGCCTATTGGGATGATATCGTTGTAGCATCCAACACCTGGAGCGAACACCTGCTCCAGCTACAACGATTGTTCACCAAGCTCCTGAAAGCCGGCCTCACCATCAATCTGGGCAAGTCCACTTTTGCCAAAGGTAAAGTGCGGTACCTGGGTCATGTTATAGGGAGTGGCAGCCTGGCTCCGTTAAATATCCATATTCAAGCCATCCAACAGTATCCACAGCCTACTACCAGGAAGCAGCTTCTGCGCTTCCTTGGTCTTGCTTTCTATTACCGTAGGTTTGTGAGGAACTTTAGCACGGTAGCAACACCTTCAATCACCTTAACCAGTCCCAAGCAACGATATTGTTGGACCATGCAGCAAACCGTTGCTTTCGAACAACTTAAATTCCTCCTCTGTTCTAATCCTATTCTCGCCTCGCCAGATACAACGAAGCCTTTCATCCTCCATGTCGACGCCAGTGGTACCGGCATCGGAAGTGTCCTAATGCAGCAACGAGGCGAGGAGGTTCTACCTGTCAGCTACTACAGCTACAAGTTGAAGCCTCATCAGAAAAACTACAGCACTATAGAAAAGGAACTCCTCTCCATCGTCCTGAGCCTGCAACACTTTGCATCATACCTGCAAGGTGCTCGGTCCACTACAATTTACTCGGACCACAACCCTCTACGATTCCTACATCAAGCCCAATTCAATAACCAACGTCTGCTGCGATGGGCTTTATATCTTCAAGGCTTCAATTTAAAGATCTGTTACATCAAGGGGCCTGATAACATCATCGCCGACGCCCTCTCCAGAGTTCATGAGGTAGAAGTAACTCCATCTACCACTTTACCTCCCGAGAACGTGACTTCACCAGAACCGCAGGCTTCGGGGGAGAGTTGTGACGATAATCTCTTCCAAGAGATTTAGCCTGCTCTTCCCTTCCTTCGTCACGTTCCACACAATATTCAAGATACGTTTTACAGTAGCTTAAACGTATATCAAGACCAGCCACGCACCTGCAAACTCCCCCTCTCCCCATTCCTGCACACCTGGTCGCCGCGCCGACCCGCCAACTGCTACTCCCAGTCTGGAACTACCGACTTGCCGGCCGTCCTGCATTCTCATTGGCCGTTTGAGAACACGCCACTTCAGTCCTTCTCTAACCACGTTCAAAGCCAAGGCAACGTCGGGGTCGACTGGCAGCACTACAGTCAGAATATCTTGTGCTCTTAAGCTACGAACACCTAGTTGACTCACCTCGTGTGATCAAATAGTGGTTTATAGCTAGCGCATATATTCCCAGCACTATTTTTATATTGTATGTCATTTATCCTCCCGTTAACGTAATTCATTTTTATGTTCAGTTATTTTTTCACTTGTTGTCTTGCACATTACTCAGCCAAGGAATTGCCTTTATTTCAATTTGTTTTTTAGATTTATTAAATGTCATTGTTTATTATTGTGTTTTGTGTCTCTTCCCTTACCTTACCACAGATTATCAAACAAGCAGTCATTCTTTTTTTTTCCTTTTTTTTCCTTTTTTTTCTTTATGTGTGGCAAAGCATTAACATCTGTCAGTGGAAGACTGCCGAACACCATACTCCACTACTTTACCGTCACAATATAAATATATATATATATATATATATATATATATATATAATATATATATATATATATATATATAATATATGTATATATATATTTATATATTATATATAAATATAAATATATATATTTATATATTTATATATTTATATATAATATATATTATATATATATATATTATATATATATATATATATATATATATATATATATATATATGTATATATATATATATATATATATATATATATATATATATATATAATATATATATACATATATATATATATATATATATATATATATATATATATATATATATATATATATATATATATATATGTGTGTGTGTGTGGTGTGTGTGTATTGCACGTGTTGTGTATTGTGCATGTTGTATGGTGTGCATGTTGTGTATTGTGCTTGTTGTGTGTTGTGCTTGATGTGTGTTGTGTGTTGTGCTGTTGTGTGTTGTGCTTGTTGTGTGTTGTGCTTGTTGTGTGTTGTGTGTTGTACTTGTTGTGTGTTGTGCTTGTTGTGTGTTGTGTGTTGTGCTTGTTGTGTGTTTGCATGTTGTGTGTTGTGCATGTTGTGTGGTGTACTTGTTGTGTGTTGTGCTGTTGTGTGTTGTGCTTGTTGTGTGTTGTGTGTTGTGCAAGTTGTGTGTTGTGCATGTTGTGTGTTGTACTTGTTGTGTGTTGTGCTTGTTGTGTGTTGTGCTTGTTGTGTGCTGTGCTTGTTGTGTGTTGTGCTTGTTGTGTGTTGTGCTTGTTGTGTGTGTGCATGTTGTGTGTTGTGCTTGTTGTGTGTTGTGCTTGTTGTGTGTTGTACATGTTGTGTGTTGTGTGTTGTGCTTGTTGTGTGTTGTACTTGTTGTGTGTTGTGCTTGTTGTGTGTTGTGCTTGTTGTGTGTTGTGCATGTTGTGTGTTGTGCTTGTTGTGTGTTGTGCTTGTTGTGTGTTGTGCATGTTGTGTGTTGAGCTTGTTGTGTGTTGTGCTTGTTGTGTGTTGTACATGTTGTGTGTTGTGCTTGTTGTGTGTTGTGCTTGTTGTGTGTAATGCATGTTGTGTGTTGTACATGTTGTGTGTTGTGCATGTTGTGTGTTGCACATGTTGTGTGTTATGCATGTTGTGTGTTGTACATGTCGTGTGTTGTGCATGTTGTGTGTTGTACATGTTGTGTGTTATGCATGTTGTGTGCTGTGCTTGTTGTGGTGCTTGTTGTGTGTTGTGCTTGTTGTGTGTTGTACATGTTGTGTGTTGTGTGTTGTGCTTGTTGTGTGTTGTGCTTGTTGTGTGTTATGCATGTTGTGTGTTGTACATGTTGTGTGTTGTGCATGTTGTGTGTTGTACATGTTGGTGTTATGCATGTTGTGTGTTGTACATGTGTGTGTTGTGCATGTTGTGTGTTGTACATGTTGTGTGTTATGCATGTTGTGCGTTGTGCTTGTTGTGTGTTGTGCTTCATGTGTGTTGTGTGTTGTACATGTTGTGTGGTTTGTGTTGTACATGTTTTTGTGTGTTGTGTGTTGTGTGTTGTGTGTTGTGCTTGTTGATGTGTGTGTGTGTGCATGTTGGGGTTTCACATGTTGCGTGTTGCGCATGATGCGTTTTGCATATTTGTGTGTTGTGCTTGTTGTGTGTTGTGTGTTGTGCATGATGTGTGTTGTGCATGTTGTGTGTTGCACATTTTGTATTGTGCTTGTTGTGTGTTTTGTGCATGATGCGTTTTGCATATGTTGTATGTTGGGCATGTTGTGTGTTTGCATGTTGTGTGTTTTGCATGTTGTGTATTGTGTGTTGTGCTTGTTGTGTGTTGTGCTTGCTGTGTGTTGTGCTTGTTGTATGATGTGTGTTGTGTGTTGTGCATGTTGTGTGTTGTGCTGGCTGTGTGTTGTGCTTGTGTGTATGATGTCTGTTGTGTGTTGTGCATGTTGTGTGTTGTGCTTGCTGTGTGTTGTGCTTGTTGTATGATGTGTGTTGTGCATGTTGTGTATTGCACATGTTGTGTATTGTGCATGTTGTATGCTGTGCATGTTGTATGTTGTGCATGTTGTACGTTGCATGTGTGTGTTGTTTGCATGTTGTGTGTTGTGCATGTTGTATGTTGTGCATGTTGTGTGTTTGTGCATGTTGTGTGTTTTGCTTGTTGGTGTTTCTGCATGTTGTATGCTGTGCATGTTGTATGTTGTGCTTGTTGTGTGTTTGTGCATGTTGTGTGTTGTGCATGTTGTATGTTGTGCATGTTGTATGTTGTGCATGTTGTGTGTTGTGCTTGTTGTGTGATGTGCTTGTTGTGTGTTGTGCTTGTTGTGTTTTGTGCTTGTTGTGTGTTGTG
>WNGS01136750.1:6331-16637 GCA_020271785.1 Procambarus virginalis
TCGTGTGCCCAGCAATCGTAGCGAATGTTTATTGATACATTAGGCATATTTTACTAAGGCAGAAGGCCTAAAATAAGAGAGTAAAGATGGAGGATATAAACATATTGTGTGGTTTATTTCGCTTATGTGTTTATAGGGAAACATTTTTATTGGCGTGTCAATGGGTTGCAGGTTTGTCTGGGGAAGACGATGCTGAGAACTTCGAAGCCAGCAGAGAAGGAGTAGTTGACAAGACTCCAAGGTTGTAGAAGGTACTGAGCTCTGTGGAAGAGCGGCCACACAGTGAGGAGCAGGACCTCAAGCTGTGAGAAGAGGAGCAGTGGAATGAAGTTTCACATGATTCTGTGATACCAGTGGTGAAGCACCATTGTTGTTCAAGGAAGACTTCATGGTGTAGCAGCCGTGAGAGCTGTGGAGGACCCTGGTAGACGGTTCTAGGAAAACCTGAAGATGTCAGGGTAGTGAACTTCCAGATGCGGAAGCGAAGTTCTTGTTGACAAATTGTAGGGAGTTAGTAGAGTGTTTGATTGTCATTAACGTGCAAGACGCAGTTAAAGGTGAGTGACTGACTACCATTTTTGTGCCAAGGAGTACTTATACTGAAGTATAGAGTTACAACCGTAGGCTGGATTACCTGCAGAGACATACATACGTGTTCTAGGACTGATAGGGTGATTGATTGACCATTGTTGTATATCAAGGAATATTTATGCTGCTCTTTATGTTATTGCAGTCATAGGTTGGTTTTCCTTGTATGTGTTTATAGATATATATTATCTTGTTGATAGTGCAACACTGTCTTATAAGACTTGACCTACTTGATGATGTTGGTAGTATTAGGTGGCGAGTCACGAGTTAGGATACCACTTGATAAGCATCTTGATAAGATAGAGTCCTGATGGTATTGGAGTGCAACCTGACTACAATAGTATAGTGTGTTGGAAATATATTATTATATGTGTATATGTATTGTCCAGTAAATGTATTCAAATTTGCTGGTGTTTGCCCTTGTCTTAGTGAGGCTTCCCAGAAAATAGGGAAAAGAAAGAAAGAGAGAGAGAGAGAGAGAGAGAGAGAGAGAGAGAGAGAGAGAGAGAGAGAGAGAGAGAGAGAGAGCCAAGAATCAAAGCTGCGGACAGGGTAGTATGGAGCAATATCAAAGAAAAGGGGATTGAGGAGATCATACCACATAAGGAGAGAGTGGGGAGTCACGGCGGCTCGAGTGGGTGTGTGCACGTGACAACGAGGCTAGTGTTGGAGCCGCATCCCCTAAACGTGTGACGTTGAGCCCCTCTCCAAGTGCCAGAAGCATCCAGGGTGATCTCCTGGTCAAAGTAAGCACTCTACGGAATTTTGGGTTGGTTGTCTGGTTGTCCGAAAGGAAGGACCACCAACAACAACAACATCGTAATACCGGATATGAACCGCATGGACAGCCAAGCCTTGAGAAGCCAGCAGACCCAAAGAGGCAAGGACTGAAGGGAACCCCGTGGTTCACCACTGGAGAACAGTCTGAATTGAGCCGAATGGTCGAACCCTTAGCGACCCAAACCCTCTGAAGCAACAGCCAAACTGCCACAAACTCTCGCACTGTGCTGTGAGCCCGATGGAAGGACGAACGCCATTGCCCCTGGCTGGCCTGATGACCACTAGTCACAAAACCCACCACTAGTCACAAACCCCCAGCTGAGAGACAACGCATCCATGAACACATTGAGCAAGGGCTCGGGTATGCACCAAGGCACTGAACCCCGAAAACCCCAAGAGGAAGACGGCAGTGCAGTAACCGATGCAAGGCCCCTGGACTACGAACCCACTGATTTGACCAAAGCCAAACTCAACCCAGCAGGCAGACTAACACGGTGAAGTTTAAACTCGCGTACAACTGCTAGAGCAACCGCCGAGTGACCTGGGAACCCTCCCAGAAACAGCCGGAGGAGGGACCACAGCCTCAGCAATGCCTCCGGAAAGAGTGATATGGAAGCAGGCTGAGAGTCCCAAACAAGACCCAGTCAGTTCTGAACCTGGGACGGAACCAGATGGGACTTTCTCCAGTTCACCTGGAACCCGAACCCGGCGAGCTGGGACAGAACCACACCCCTGGTGAGCAGACAAGTGGACCAACTGGGAGCCAACACCAGCCAGTCATCGAAGACCCGGCACACCCACAAAACATGAGCCAAGACCCAAGAAGAGCAGTCTGCAAGCCAGGAAGACCCCGGAACCCCAGAAAGGGAATGACCGGGGAACACAGGAGATAACCAAGGGCCTTCAGAACCCCCAAACGGGACCCGAGAGGAAGAAAACCTCTGAAACGAAACTGAAGAGCCCAAAGGAACCCGGAATCAAACCCGGGAGGAGCCCAAACCATCATACTTGCCGACGGACACGCACAACAGAAAGGAAGGGCAAAACAAATCATCCAGACTGGACCCCTGTTAGCCACTGCACTGTGCCAAACGAGAAAACTCGGTCGGTGGGAAACTGCGCCAAGAAAACTCTTTTTGATTTTTTCGCATCCATTCAAAATGTGTGTGTGCAGTTGGTTGTTTACGCAATGGACTCCTAGGACCTCCAGTGAGAGGCAACCATCTCGGAAAAAATTACCAGAATGCCCTAAGGCTACTGGCTGGGTTAGTACTCAGTGAGCAAACATGGGTGGCGCACGCACCTTTGGCTCTCGAACACCTGTCCAATGCGGTGTTGAAAGATCGCGCTCTGTCGGTGAAATTCAAACCTTATTGTTTGAAGAACATAAGGGTCATGATATTGGTGAAGCTAGGCACAATAAGGACCTAACACAAAGGTCGGATGCAAGTGATACAGCACCTACGAGGACGATACAGCGAGAGTATCCGGTTGTAGCTCTGAGTGCCACCTTTGCCCACCTATGCCATCTCCAATTTATATAGATGATACATAGATGAATCATTTTCTGTGTTCATTGATAATGCATCTGATACAAGTAGCATACATAAACAATGTTAGTGGCTTCCATGGTGGTGTTTTCCAGATATTTTCAAGAATAGCTGAATCTCTTCCAGATTGACTGACACTCTTTGAGGCTGGCTAAATCTCATCCAGAATGCCTGAATCTCTTTTAGATTGACGGACAATCTTCGAGGGTGGCTGAATCTCTTCCTGTGTGGGGGACCTTACAAAGAGATCTTTACAAGACTACCTTACAAATTGATCTTTTCTTATAATCTTTTCAATACTACCTTATGCTTTACAAGCTTGGCTACATACCACCTACATGTATGTGAGGGTTGTATGTGAGTGGGTGTACGTGAGTGCGTTATTTGCAAGCACACAGAATGAAGAAACAGGAAGCGAAAATCAATCTGTTCCTTGGGCGACTGACAGCTGGGTGGACAGCACTTCGGATTCGTAGTCCTGAGGTTCCGGGTTCGATCCCCGGTGGAGGCAGCGACAAATGGGCAAAATGTTTCTTTCACACTGATGCCCCTGTTACCTAGCAGTAAATAGGTACCTGGGAGTTAGACAGCTGCTACGGGCTGCTTCCAGGGGGTGGAGGCCTGGTTGAGGACCGGGCCGCGGGAATGCTAAGTCCCAAAATCATCTCAAGATAACCTGGTGCAACGAGAGCGAAGTCGCGCTGTGTACCATGGAGTACTTCATTGATTATTACTCACTTCCGAAGTACTGAGTACTCACCTATTTGTGCTTGCAGGGGGTTGAGCTCTGACTCTTTGGTCCTGCCTCTCAACTGTCAATCAACTGGTGAACAGGTTCCTGAGCCTATTGGGCTCTATCATATCTACACTTGAAACTGTGTATAGAGTCAGCCTCCACCACATCACTGCTTAATGCATTATATTTGTCAACCACTCTGACACTAAAAAAAATCTTTCTAATATCTCTGTGGCTCATTTGGGCACTCAATTTCCACCTGTGTCGCCTAGTGCCTGTGCCCCTTGTGTTAAATAGCCTTTCTTTATCTACCCTGTCAATTCCTCTTAGAATTTTGTGTAATACAGTGTGTTACTGTGTAAATAGTGTGTGAAACTGTACATATTGTAATTTTTGGGAATTTTAACAAGTAATATTGCGACAATAAGCATTGTGGACACATTACTGACACATGTATCACAGTTCCATGGAACATTATGAACGTTCTACTGTATACATATTGTAAAGGACACAAATATGCATCATATATGATAAAAAAAACTAATAAAACCGCATTGGGAATACATAGAACTAATAATTGAAAATATATTTGTGGCAACACCCGGTGCTTGAATGGCCGCGCGACCGTGTCTGGGCGTGTCACTCATGGGCGACCAGCCCCTGATGGCGTCACAGCGCACCTTGTCCACGTCCTCACGGCCAAAGTAAGTGAAATTTGACATTTATTTTTACATAGACATGTTCAGGGAAGGGAATTTATCTTTTTAATAAGACAAAATATTTTTTTGGAAACACTTGATTTCATGAGCACAGGGGGGAATTTCACAATAAATTCAGCACATCACAGTGGTTAAACAGCCAGAAATGGACCGAAAACCGAGGGACAAAGTGCATGGGAGCAAGCATAGAAAACGACCTGGGACACTGGGCCCAAACCCCAGGGGCCCAGATGCAAACACAGAAAACACAAAACTGGGTGAAAAAAAAATCTAAGCACACCCAGAGGAACAGGAGAAGGACAGAATGCCCAAGAAGAAAGAACAAAACAGAGAAATGGCAACGGGAAGATAAAACCTCTGTCAAGAGGCAAAAATCCGCCCCAAAACGTGAGTGCACACTCCCAGACACATGTAAATAAAAAAACTGCAGCGCCGCCCTGGCGGCCAGGCAGGGAAGCGACAAGCAGATAAGAAAATGGCCACCAAAATAAAAGGAGACTCGACTGATGCAGGAGACTCAAAAACACACCAGCAATTGTGGAATAATAAAGCAGACGAGAGGGGGAGAAAAAAACGCACAGAAGGCAGAAGGGGCAAACAGCCCCAGAACTGCTAGTGGGCTACCCCCCCCCCCCACAGCCCTGGGAACTCGCAACAGAGACCCCAGGGGTAGAGCCATCCTACACACCCTTCACCCCTGAAGAAAAGACAGAGTCCAGGGGAAAGGCAGCAAAGAAAGGGCCACTGGAAAGACCCAGAAGCATCACCAGGAGGAGCAGGCTCGAATGCCTCCATCCCCAACCCTAACTGGGCAGCCCCCAAAGGCGTCCGAATCTCTATCACTAACTAAACCCTGCCCCCCTAAGAGGGGCACAGGGAGCAATGGCTCATGAACACTTTACCTTTAAAGTGCATCATCTTGCTATCGATCAGGGAAGGTACCCAGAAAGACAGGTGAATCAAAACAGACTACTACCTAGTTGAAAATGCAACTGATGCACTCAAATTATCAAAAGAACTCTTGAGACTCAAAGAAACAAACGGGCAAAAAATCTTTCAACTAACCCTCTGCTCATTAGCTCTACCTCCACACTTGGGGAGGGGGGGGGAGTTGAGCTGGCCTGGATGAGCTGGGCCGCAATCAGCCAGTCCTTGAATGATAAAAGTCGCCAACTGGAGGGAGGAAGGGTGTCAAGGAGCCTCTGGGGCTTACTCAGAAACTGGTATTTCATTACATTCAATGCTGGTTTTTTGTGAGGAGCCTGGTTGGTTCCCTGAAGCTATCTACCCGTGAGAAGGAAAAAACAGGGACACACCAGGGAGGTGGCCACACTGCAGGTATCAATCTGAGCAAAAGACTGTCGGGCAGTTGTGTCTGGACCACGGTCACAGGCGGTCACGGGGTTGGCGCTCTTGGTGGGAGGTGGAGTCTTGCCCCACACTCTTCGTTTTTGCACGTGGTGATACAGGATATTGTGAATTTGTTCTCGATTGTTGACAGTGTCGAAGAAATGGCTGAGGCGGTATGCCTAAGTGGTAGTGAGGAGGACAGACAAGATGATAACAGACCGTTTGAAGTAGCAATTAACAGAAAGAAACTGAGAAATATGAACAGACAGCGAGACAGTGAGAGTGACGATGAAATTACAAAGAGACCAAAGAATGAGACCCTACTCAGCAGGACTCAAGACAAGCCATTTAATAGAAGGAAGAGGCTGTTGTTCCCTACAACATGCCAATTGAATTTCCACCAAAAGCTGGCGTGGACGGTACGTCTGGCTAAAGAATGTTTGGATTACGAACCACTCTTCAAGGAGGGTCTTCACCGGCCCTACATAACAGCTGGGACTGAACAGGCCGTGGAACGCCTCACGACGGTTGGTTTTGAAAATGTAGTGATGGTTCCCCCAGAAGAAGGTATGTTGCACACAAAGATCATAGTTTTCAAGTTTCCAACTTATTTAGATCCTGACTGTCTTCTTCTTAACAATGATAATGTTGTCTGGGCAAAGAGAAACATTGTCCGTGGTGACAAACAAAGCCAGGTTGTTGCCTTGGTAAAGGGTGAGGCGCCAGAGAAAATTTTTGTGCAAGGACTAGGCTATAGGAACGTTGCAAAATACGTTGAGGAGCCCATACTGTGCATGAAGTGCTCACGTTGGGGACATATGGCATGGAAATGCCAGTTTGACCCCAGGTGTCGGTATTGTGGGAAAAAACACGACTCGCGAGAGTGTAGAGTCAAGATTGAAAGAAGTGAAAAAATCGTACCATTTTGTTGCAACTGTCGAGGCAGCCACAATGCTGGTTCCTCTCTATGCCCCATGAAGCCTCATCTGAAAGAGACTAGGACGGGTCCTACAAGCAGGATAGATGTGTCCTCGCAGCAAGGAAAGATTGTGCAAGAGGAACATGGAGGAAACAGCTGGAAGCCAACGACAGCCCCTATGATCAATGTGTGGGAGAAAGGGACGGAGAAAATAAAGGCGAGCCTAGGGAAAGTAAATCAGGCAGTGGAAAAACTGAAACCTTGTGAGGACAAGGTTCAGGACAATATGGTCACCTCTGAGGTTGGTAATCAAATTTTGGAGTATCTAAAAAAACTAGATAAGAGGATTGAGGCATTGGAAAAATTGGCTATGGAAGGTAGACGGGGTGAAGATGGTGGTGAAACAGGACGTGTAATTGAAAGTAAAACAGGACGTGAAATGGAAAGTGAAAAGTGCGTAGAAGAAAGTAATGATGTGCATGACGTAACGATGATAGAGGATAGTCAGGAGCATACACCTTCTAGTAGTGTTAGCGGTGTTCAACCTCCTGTTGTGACAAATGTTGAAAGATCGGTTAAAGTAAAACGGTATACAGAAATAACAAAGAAAATAGATATGAATAATATTACCTTCGATGTTAGTAGTAGTTGTGCAAGTGAGGAGAAAGAAAAAATGTTACGGTGTTGGAAGGAAGTTTCTAAGGTACTCTCGTATCTAATGGAATGTGACGGGCAGGGCAAAGGTAGTTTTATTATTAATCATGGATGAAAGTAAATTGAGAATATTATCTTGGAACGTTAATGGATTAAAAACTAGAGCGGTGGATGTACACTATTATACTCTTAGAGAGGATATTGACATAGTAGCACTCCAGGAAACTGGGGATAGGGATGGTAGCATTCTGAGGCTAAATGGCTATAGAGGTTTTCACTTATATGCTGATGGAGGAACTAGGGGGGTCTCATGTTATGTCAAAAGTACCATACCTGTCGAGATAACTGGAATCCCTCAGAGATATAGAGGTATTGAAAGTATTTGCTTGCGGATACAATTAAAGGACCGAGAGTTAAATTTCATTAATCTATACATCTCTGATAGCTCCCTTGATTTAAGATACTTGCCAGATTCCTTCTTTTCTGAAGATACACTTGTGGTAGGGGATTTTAATGCCAGACATCCAGCTTTAGGATCAAGGGGTAAAGCAAATAGGAATGGTTGCAGATGGTACCAGTTTTTGCAGGAACATGAAGATGTTCAGCTGCTGGGCGAGCCCTATCCTACTCATTTGAGGGGAGGGAGATTAGATTATGCTTGTTTGATAAATGCTGAGGGCATAGAGGGGAATTGTCTTACTGTGGATGAAATGCTAAGTGATCATTTTGCATTACAAATACAGCTTAAACTAGATAAAAAGCATGCCTGCCTTCAGAGGAAAAGGTTAAAGTTTAATGAGGGAGAATTAAGGGGTCTTGTTGGCCATATTAAGTCTTGGTATGATACTTATAAGCCAGTTTCGGCAGAAGCATTTTATGAAGATTTAATTAAGGAGGTAGATGTATTTAATGCAACATTGAACCGGAAAACATCTAGTATAAAAAAGCATCCCCCCAGAAAAGAAAATTATACACATGACGAGATGCTTAAGGGGTGGACATTAACAATGAGGAGAGCTCACAGGAATTGGAATAGGAATGGTAGGACTGAGGAAGGGAAGAATGCTTTACTGGCAGTTGCTAGGCTGTGTGGGGAGAAGAGAAAGGAAATTAGGAGCAAGTATTGGCAGGAGTTTGCAGAGAAAGTTGGGAGTAACAGAAACTTGAAAGAAATCTGGCAAGACGTAAATAAAATAAGGGGTAAAAAGCATAATTTTGTTGCACATCCTGACCCGCAAGGAATTGCAAATGGTCTCGTAAATAAATGGGCGGAAGCTGCCAAACTTAGTTCATTACCCGCTGTAACGAGAGAGTCATTAGATTCTTGGAAAGATCTAAGAATGGATTTTATACTTACAGCAGGTAACAGTGGTGATGTCACTTGCACAGGTATTACCAGAGAAGAACTAATAACGGCGATTAAAGTTGGGAAATCTACCGCCCCTGGGGAGGATGGAGTAACTTATGAAATACTTAATGAACTTGCCATTATGACGAAAAGCCCACTTTTAGACCTCTTTAATATTAGTTATAAAGAGGGCAGTATTCCCAGTAAATGGAAAAAAGCTATGATCATCCCTATCCCTAAAGCCAATGGAGAGTACAGACCTGTGTCTTTAACCTCGTGTTTTTGTAAAATGATGGAGAGGATCATTTTAAATAGACTTTTATATATAATAGGTGATCAGCTGTCTAGTAATTTGTTCGGGTTCCTCAAAGGAAAAAGTACCTCTGATTGTATTATTAAATGTCTAGCTAATGAAAATGATTATTATAGAATTTTTATTGATTTACAAGGAGCTTTTGATAAAGCCAACAAAGAGGTTATTTTATATGAATTAGCTGGTCTTGGTGTTAAAGGGAGATTATTGCGCTGGATAGGGGATTATCTTTACGAAAGGAAGGCTCAGGTGTGGTATCAAGGTTGTATGTCAGGTGTGAGGTCTTTTGAACTCGGCACACCTCAGGGAGGAGTGTTGAGTCCCACCCTGTTTAATGTACTAATGAATAAGATAGCATCTGAGAGATACTCAAATGGGGTAACTCCAATCATATATGCCGATGATATTTTGTTTCAGGGCAAAGATATTTCAAAGGTTCAAACAGTGTTGGACAATTTCGGATACCTGTGTCACCATATGGGACTGGTGGTTAATGAAAACAAAACTAAGTTTGAATGTAGAAGTCGGAGGCCCATTATATTGAAAATAAACGGTAAAAATATAGAGAGTTAATATATATAATATTTAGGCATATATGTTGGATATACCCATGAGAGTTTGGAAGCTGAGATGAACAGACTGTTGGGTCAATGTCGGAAGAGATTACAACCTCTGAAGGCCTTGGCATGCTGTGGAAAGGGAGTGGGAGTCCCTGTGCTACGAATGATATACTTGAGTACTGTAAGATCTCTTATTGATTATGCTGCACCTGTCATTTCTTGTTTTGGTAAAGGTAGGATGGGCAAGTTGGAGAAGGTACAAATGAAGCCATGAGAATTATCTTAGGATGCCCAAGAAATGCTATGATTGAGATAATGAGGATGGAGCTGAATCTGCAGAGTATTGGGGATAGAATTTCAGAGATAAATGTAGCCTCTGCCATTAGATTAATGAGAGGTGGGGGAGCTAATGAATTAATCCTCTCGGTTCAAAAGGTGGGAAGTAGTGAACAGTGTATGATGAAGAAGAGAGTATATATGAATAACTATGTTCTAATGTTATAAAGTATGATGTTATTACAGAGTGTATTGCTGTGCCCAAGAGAAAATCACACCACCATGGGAGGATTGTAATGTAGATGTAGTAATTACTCCCTTGCAAAAGAAAAAAAGTATGTATGAAATAGGAGAGCTGAGGGCGACATATGATTGTATAATTAGAAAACTGCCTACAGAAAACACTCTACATGTATATGTGATGGGTCAGTAGCTAGGGATGGGAAGGCGGATGTGGAGTCTTGATCAGGGCACTATATACACACACTATATATACCCATGTACATATGTTTG
>WNGS01136753.1:0-18219 GCA_020271785.1 Procambarus virginalis
CTAAATGAGGAGGTGGCAAACCAAGCAACCTTGGAGGAATTTGACCTCACCAGCGATGAGGTCAAAGGTGTCTGCTGGAGCTGGATGTGACAAAGGCTGTTGGGCCTGACAGAATCTCACCATGGATACTAAAGGAAGGTGCAGAAGCACTAAGTGTGCCACTCTCTATGTGTATAACAGGTCACTGGAAACAGGAGACTTACCAGAAAGTTGGAAGACAGCTAACGTGGTCCCAAATACAAAAAGGGTGACAGGCAAGAGGCACTGAATTACAGGCCAGTTTCCTTAACTTGTATACCATGCAAGGTAATGGAGAAGATCGTGAGGAAAAGGCTCGTAGAGCATCTAGAGGGAAATAACTTTGTAACGCACCACCAACATGGGTTCAGGGATGGTAAATCGTGCCTCACAGGTTTAATAGAATTTTATGACCAAGCAACAAAAATTAGGCAGGAAAGAGAAGGGTGGGCCGACTGCATTTTCCTGGATTGCCAAAAAGCCTTTGACACAGTACCGCACAAAAGGCTGTTAAAAAAGTTGGAGCAACAGGCAGGAGTAAAAGGGAAGGTGCTCCAGTGGATAAGGGAGTACTTAAGCAACAGGAAACAGCGAGTAACGGTGAGGGGGGAGACATCAGAGTGGCGAGATGTCACCAGCGGAGTCCCACAGGGCTCAGTACTTGGACCCATCCTGTTTCTAATATATGTGAACGATCTTCGGAGGGTATAGACTCATTCCTCTCAATGTTTGCTGATGATGCAAAAATTATGAGAAGAATCAAGACGGATGAAGATAGACAGAGACTACAGGATGACCTGGATAAACTGGAGGAATGGTCTAGAAAATGGCTGCTAAAGTTCAACTCGGGAAAGTGTAAGGTGATGAAATTAGGAGAAGGGAGCAGGAGGCTGAACACAAGGTATCATTTGGGAGGGGAAATCCTGCAAGAGTCAAACAGAGAGAAAGATCTGGGGGTTGATATCACACCGAACCTGTCCCCAGAAGCCCACATCAAAAGAATATCATCAGCGGCATATGCTAGACTGGCCAACATAAGAACTGCCTTTAGAAATTTGTGTAAGGAATCTTTCAGAACCCTGTATACCACTTATGTAAGACCAATCCTGGAGTATGCAGCTCCAGCCTGGAGTCCATACCTAGTTAAACACAAGACAAAGTTAGAGAAGATTCAGCGGTATGCCACCAGGCTCGTCCCGGAACTGAGAGGATTGAGCTACGAGGAAAGGCTAAAGGAGCTGAACCTCACATCCCTGGAAAACAGAAGAGTAAGGGGAGACATGATAACCACCTACAAAATTCTCAGGGGAATTGACAGGGCGGACAAAGACAAACTCTTCACCACGGGTGGGACACGAACAAGGGGACACAGGTGGAAACTTAGTACCCAGATGAGCCACAGAGACGTTAGAAAGAATTTTTTTCAGTGTCAGAGTAGTTAATAAATGGAATGCACTAGGAAGTGATGTGGTGGAGGCAGACTCCATACACAGTTTCAAATGTAGATATGATAGAGCCCAGTAGGCTCAGGAATCTGTACACCTGTTGATTGACAGTTGAGAGGCGGGACCAAAGAGCCAAAGCTCAACCCCCGCAAGCACAATTAGGTGAGTACAATTAGGTGAGTACACATCTATCTCTCTATCCTTCCCCCTCCCGACCTCTCAACCTCTATCTGACTCCCAACCTTACGCTATCTCCCAACCCCTCTATGCCTATCAGACCCTCCCTAATCTTCAGACCCAGTATGCCCTTCCTAATCCAGACCTACCTACCCAGGCCCAACCCCAAACCCTCCTACCTACCTTCCTAGAAGCCCAGCCCCCATTAACCCCCAAGCACCCCTCCCGACCTCTTTCACCCCCCATGCACCCCCGGACCCCCCCAGACACCCCCCGGATCCCCCGGACACCCCCGGATCCTCCCCCCCCCAGTCATCCCCCAGACACCCCCAGATCCCCCAGGTCCCCCCTGCCCCCAGCCCCCAGACACCCCCCAGACCCCCAGACCCCCCAGATCCCCCCAGACCCCCAGAGGAAGGGAGAACTCTGGTACAGGAGTTTCCATGAAGAATCTCAAGGTTTGGTACACCAATGCTGATGGGGTATCTAATAAAGCAGAAGAGATAAAAGAAAGAGTGAGTGAGGCAAATCCTGACATAGTTGCAATTGTGGAAACTAAAATTAATGACATGATCTCAGATGCAATCTTTCCTGAAGGGTACCAGGTGATAAGAAAAGAGAGGACACAGAGACAGGGAGGGGGAGTGGCACTCCTAATAAAGCGGAAATGGAAGTTTGAAGACCTGGGAAATCGGGTTACCAATGAGTGCACAAGCTTCATACATGGAACTTTGACAGTAGATGGGAGGAAGATTGTGATCTTGGTAATCTACAATCCCCCACCAAACAGTAGAAGACCCAGACAGGAGTATGATGACAACAACAAGGCATGCATAGATGAACTGCAGAAGGCAGCAACACTAGCCCACAGAATGAGAGCGAAGCTGCTGATCATGGGGGACCTAAATCATGGAGAGATAAATTGGGAATCAAGGAATCCCCATGGAGGGGACGAAACGTGGGGAGCAAAATTAGTAGATGTTATAGACAGGAATTTCCTAACACAGCATGTGAAGGAAGACACAAGGGAAAGAGGAGGAGATGCACCGAGCCTATTAGACCTGATTTTCACCCAGAACGTAGAAGATATCGAGAATTTGGAGCATGAAATACCTCTAGGGGCCAGTGACCATTGTGTCCTAGTCTTTGACTACATGATGGAATTCAAACTTGTGACCATGGGACAAGAGATCTGGGAAAGGAGAGTTGACTACAGGAAAGGGGACTATAGGAGGATAAGGGACTATCTGGGAGAAGTGCAGTGGGAGGAAGAAATTAGAGGAAAAACAGTCCAAGATATGATGGACCTAGTCATACAGAAATGCCAAGAGGCCGAAGAGAGATTTATACCAACAGTAAAGGGAAAAAATAAGAAGGAATATAATAACCCATGGTTTAATAGACAGTGTCAGGAAGCAAAAATGGCCAGCAGGCGGGAGTGGAGGAAATACAGAAGACAAAGGACAGAGGACAACAGGATCAGATGCAACAGAGCTAGGAACGATTACATTAACATCAGACGGACATCGGAAAGGGACTATGAGAACGATATTGCAATCAAAGCGAAAAAACAACCTAAGCTACTACACAGTCATATAAGAAGAAAAATGTCGGTGAACGACCAAGTGACAAGACTAAGGAAGGCAGAGGGGACATATACTGAAAGTGACAAGGAAATCTGTGAGGCACTGAATGCCAGTTTCCATGGAGTGTTCACTACCGAGCCCGAGCAGCTCCCATTGTTGGAAGGGGTTACCCTAGATGAAAGACTATCAGATATAGAGGTGACAGTAGAGGAGGTAATGAAACAGTTGACAACTCTAGATGCATCTAAAGCAGTAGGACCAGACAAAGTATCACCGTGGATACTAAAAGAAGCAGCGCAGGCCCTCAGCGTGCCTCTGGCAATGATCTTTAATGAGTCACTTATGTCGGGAGAATTGCCCAGTTGCTGGAAGAAGGCAAATGTCGTGCCGATCTTCAAGAAAGGCGATAGGGAGGAGGCACTTAACTATAGACCTGTATCACTGACAAGCATCCCCTGTAAAATACTGGAAAGAATAATTAGGCTACGACTGGTTGCACACCTGGAGAACATTAGGTTTGTGAACAAGCATCAACATGGGTTCTGGACAGGGAAATCGTGCCTAACAAACCTTCTGGAATTCTATGATAAAATAACGAGGATAAGACAGGACAGAGATGGTTGGGCAGACTGCATATTTCTGGACTGCCAAAAAGCCTTTGATACAGTACCGCACATGAGACTGCTATTCAAACTCGAGAGGCAGGCGGGGGTAGGGGGAAAGGTCCTAGCATGGATAAGGAACTACCTAACAGGAAGGAGCCAAAGAGTTACGGTAAGGGGCGAGAAGTCGGACTGGCGAACAGTAACAAGTGGAGTACCACAAGGATCGGTGCTGGGACCAATTCTATTTCTTGTATATGTTAACGACATGTTTACGGGTGTAGAGTCCTACATGTCGATGTTTGCGGATGACGCAAAGTTGATGAGAAGAGTTGTGACAGATGAGGATTGCAGGATCCTCCAAGAGGACCTGAACAGGTTGCAGAGATGGTCAGAGAAATGGCTACTGGAATTCAACACGAGCAAATGTAAAGTTATGGAAATGGGACTAGGAGATAGGAGACCAAAGGGACAGTACACAATGAAGGGGAACAGCCTACCTGTGACGACGCGCGAAAGAGACCTGGGTGTGGACGTAACACCTAATCTATCTCCTGAGGCACATATAAATAGGATAACGACAGCAGCGTACTCTACACTGGCAAAAGTTAGAACATCATTCAGAAACCTAAGTAAGGAGGCATTTAGGGCTCTTTACACTGCCTACGTGAGGCCAGTCTTAGAGTATGCCGCCTCATCATGGAGTCCCCATCTAAAGAAGCACATAATGAAACTGGAAAAGGTTCAGAGGTTTGCAACGAGACTCGTCCCAGAGCTACGAGGGATGGGGTATGAGGAGCGCCTGGGGGAACTATGCCTTACGACACTAGAAAGAAGAAGGGAGAGGGGGGACATGATAGGAACGTATAAAATACTCAGAGGGATTGACAGAGTGGACATAGACGAAATGTTCACACGGAATAGTAACAGAACGAGGGGACATGGATGGAAGTTAGAAACTCAGATGAGTCACAGAGATGTTAGGAAGTTTTCTTTTAGCGTGAGAGTAGTGGGAAAATGGAATGCACTTAAGGAACAGGTTGTGGAAGCCAATACTATTCATAATTTTAAAACCAGGTATGATAGGGAAATGGGATAGGAGTCATTGCTGTAAACAACTGATGCTCGAAAGGCGGGATCCAAGAGTCAATGCTCGATCCTGCAGACACATATAGGTGAGTACATATAGGTGAGTACACACAAACACACGGCATGTAGTACCAATATACAAAAAGGGTGACAGACAAGAGGCACTGAACTACAGGCCAGTGTCCTTAACTTGTATACCATGCAAGGTGATGGAGAAGATTGTGAGAAAAAACCTAGTAACACATCTGGAGAGAAGAGACTTCGTGACAACCCATCAACATGGGTTCAGGGAGGGTAAATCTTGCCTTACAGGCTTGATAGAATTCTACGATCAGGTGACAAAAATTAAGCAAGAAAGAGAAGGGTGGGCGGACTGCATTTTTTTGGACTGTCGGCAAGCCTTTGACACAGTACCCCATAAAAGGTTGATGCATAAGCTGGAGAAACAGGCAGGAGTAACTGGTAGGGCGCTCCAGTGGATAAGGGAGTACCTAAGCAATAGGAAGCAGAGAGTTACAGTGAGGGGTGAGACCTCAGACTGGCGTGAAGTCACCAGTGGAGTCCCACAGGGCTCTGTACTTGGACCTATCCTGTTTCTGATATACGTAAATGATCTCCCAGAGGGTATAGACTCATTCCTCTCAATGTTTGCTGACGACGCCAAAATTATGAGAAGGATTAAGACAGAGGAGGACAGCTTGAGGCTTCAAGAAGACCTGGACAAGCTGCAGGAATGGTCGAACAAATGGCTGTTAGAGTTTAACCCAAGCAAATGTAATGTAATGAAGATAGGGGTAGGAAGCAGGAGACCAGATACAAGGTATCATTTGGGAGATGAAATACTTCAAGAGTCAGAGAGAGAGAAAGACCTGGGGGTTGATATCACGCCAGACCTGTCCCCTGAAGCTCATATCAAGAGGATAACATCAGCAGCATATGCCAGGTTGGCTAACATAAGAACGGCCTTTAGAAACTTGTGTAAGGAATCTTTCAGAACATTATATACCACATATGTCAGACCAATCCTGGAGTATGCGGCTCCAGCATGGAGTCCCTATCTAGTCAAGCATAAGACTAAACTGGAAAAGGTTCAAAGGTTTGCCACCAGACTAGTACCCGAGCTGAGAGGTATGAGCTACGAGGAGCGACTGCGGGAATTAAACCTCACTTCGTTGGAAGACAGAAGAGTTAGGGGGGACATGATCACCACATTCAAGATTCTCAGGGGAATCGACAGGGTTGATAAAGACAGGCTGTTTAACACAAGGGGCACACGCACTAGGGGACACAGGTGGAAACTGAGTGCCCAAATGAGCCACAGAGATATTAGAAAGAACTTTTTTAGTGTCAGAGTGGTTGACAAATGGAATGCATTAGGAAGCGATGTGGTGGAGGCTGACTCCATACACAGTTTCAAGTGTAGATATGATAGAGCCCAATAGGCTCAGGAAACTGTACACCTGTTGATTGACGGTTGAGAGGCGGGACCAAAGAGCCAGAGCTCAACCCCCGCAAGCACAACTAGGTGAGTACACACACACACACACACACACACACACACACACACACACACACACACACACACACACACACACACACACACACACACACACACACACACACACACACACACACACACAAAACAGAGCTTGATTTTGTGGGATTCAATGAAGAAAGCATTGATATTAGCAGTCTACATAACAAGTTGGTAAAATTAGATACTATAGTGAACTCTCATGTAGAAATAATTAGTAAATTGAAAGAAAGTAATGATCATTTGAATAGCAAAGTTTTAGGTCTTGAGGGTTTAGTGAAAGACTTGCGCAAGGAAAAGAGTCAATTGGAAACAAATTGCAAAGCCATGGAAGAAGAAAATATACTCTTAAAAATAGCTTTGGAAGAAGTTAGAGCAAATTTAAACATAAATGATTACAATAGGCTAGGCAAGGAAATTCAAGAGGAGAAACAGCTTTTGTCAGCACAGATGGAGGAAGTTACACAGGGAATAGAACAGTGCAAGAAAGATATGCAACTCACCTATGCACAAGTGGCCAAGGAGAAGGAAAAATTGAAGCAGCAGTAAAGGAAGCCCAACACTGCAGCAACCAAGATAAAACAAACATTAGGCTGGAAGTGAGAAAGGAATTGGCATCTAACCCGAGGTTGGTGCAAAACACAGTTGATCGGAGTAAGTCCCTGATAATTTTTGGCTGCAAAGAAAAGGAGATAACATCTAGGTCAGAAAGAGCTGTAGAAGAAGCAAAAGTAGTAGATAAAATTGTTGGCCTCGTGGAAGGTCTTACAACCAAAGAGAATGTGTGCGACTACAGGAGAATAGGCAGATATGTAAAAGGGAAAGATCGACCTTTGAGGATCACCCTAAACGGTGCCAAGCAGATGGAAGAAGTACTAAGGAATGCTAGAAAGTTACAAAGTGATGAGGATGGGAAAATGTGGTCATTAAGACGAGATCTTTCAAGAGAAGACAGAGAGAAGCTGAAACTGAACCTCGCTGAGGCAAAACGTTTAAATGAGAGCAAGAATGAAGAAGAAATCAATTCTTTTTTCTACAAAGTGTTAGGGGTAGGCAGACCAGTAAAGTGGTACATAAAGGCAAACCAACAAAATCAATAGAGAGAGGGGGAGTGAAGAATAAGGAGAGGGGGAACAAGTTCCTGAAGATTGCATACACCAACATAGATGGAGTAAGATCGAAGATATTGGAGTTAAGTGATGTAATACAGATGCAGACACCAGACATTGTTGCACTCACGGAGACAAAACTTGAAGATGATATTTTAAATGAGGTCATATTCCCAAGGGGCTGCTCAATTTGGAGAAGGGACAGAAAAATTAGGAAAGGCGGTGGCGTTGCTGTGCTGGTGAAAGAACACATAAAGGTGAAGGAAATAATGACTGCCAATCCACAAGAGGTTGACATAATAGCACTAGAGATCTGCCATGAGGATGATAAACTAATGATCATAAATGCATATAGTCCACCACCAAGCAGCACATGGTCAAAGGAGGAGCTAGATAGTAAACGAGAAGGTCTTATAACAATAATGAGAGAGATTATAGCGAGAGCGGATAACGATAGGTCACGACTGTTGATAGTTGGTGACTTCAACTTGAAATCCATAGACTGGGAAGCATATGAAGCTAAAACAGAAGATTTTTGGACCTGTAAATTTGTAGACCTCATCCTGGAAACATTCTTGTATCAACATGTTAAACAAGCTACGAGGATGAGGGAAGGGGACGTTCCCTCCATGCTAGATTTGATATTTACCAGGAAGGAGGAAGAAGTATTTGACATTCAGTACCTTCCTCCCTTGGGTAAAAGTGACCATGTCTTTTTGGGAATAAAGTATGCAATGCGTTATAATCTGGAAGAAAATAAGGAGGATGAAGCAGTTGAAAAACCTGACTTCAAGAGAGGACATTATGGCAACCTTAGAAATTTTTTTAGTGAGTATAATTGGACAGACTTGTTGCTAGGCAAGGAAGTGAATGAGATGTATGTCAAGTTTTGTGAAATATATGATAAAGGCACAAACAAATTTATACCAAAACAGAGATGCAGAACTAGGAAACAGGATTGGTTCAATAGGAATTGCGAGAGGGCCAGAGACCAAAAGACACAAAAATGGAATCAATACAGGAAGAGGCCAAACCCCAAACATACCAACGATACAAAGATGCGAGAAACAACTACACAGCAGTGAGGAGAGAGGCAGAAAGAAATTTTGAAAAAGGGATTGCAGACAAATGTAAAACAGAACCAGGTCTATTCTATAAATTCATAAACAACAAATTGCAGGTAAAGGATAATATTCAGAGGTTGATAATGGGAAATAGATTCACGGAAAATGAAAAGGAAATGTGTGAAACACTAAACGAAAAGTTCCAAAGTGTGTTTGTACAAAATGAAATCTTTAGGGAACCAGACACAATAAGAATTCCAGAGAACAACATAGAGCACATAGAGGTGACTAGAGACGAAGTGGAAAAAATGCTCAAGGAGCTAAGTAAGAACAAGGCAGTTGGTCCAGATGGAGTTTCACCATGGGTTCTGAGAGAGTGTGCACCTGAGCTCAGCATTCCACTTCAGCTGATTTTTCAGGCATCCCTGTTTACAGGAGTTGTAGCTGATGTGTGGAAAAAGGCTAACATAGTTCCAATCTACAAAAGTGGAAGCAGGGAAGACCCCCTTAATTATAGACCTGTATCATTGACAAGTGTAATAGTCAAAATATTGGAAAAAATAATTAAAACTAAATGGGTAGAACACCTGGAGAGAAATGATATAATATCAGACCGACAGTATGGTTTTCGATCTGGAAGATCCTGTGTAACGAACTTACTCAGTTTTTATGATCGAGCAACAGAGATTTTACAGGAAAGAGATGGTTGGGTTGACTGCATCTATCTGGACCTAAAAAAGGCTTTCGACAGAGTTCCCCATAAGAGGTTGTTCTGGAAACTGGAACATATTGGAGGGGTGACGGGTAAGCTACTAACATGGATGAAAAATTTCCTAACTGACAGAAAAATGAGGGCCGTAATCAGAGGCAAGGTATCGGATTGGAGGAATGTCACGAGTGGAGTACCACAGGGTTCAGTTCTTGCACCGGTAATGTTCATTGTCTACATAAACGATCTACCAGGGGGATTACAGAATTACATGAACATGTTTGCTGATGATGCTAAGATAATAGGGAAGATAAGAAACCTAGATGATTGTCATGCCCTTCAAGAAGACCTGGACAAAATAAGTATTTGGAGCAACACTTGGCAAATGGAATTTAATGTGAATAAATGTCATGTTATGGAATGTGGAATTGGTGAACATAGACCCCACAAAACCTATAAATTATGTGAGAAATCTTTAAAGAATTCTGATAAAGAAAGGGATCTAGGGGTGGTTTTAGATAGAAAACTGTCACCTGAGGACCACATCAAGAACATTGTGCGAGGAGCCTATGCTACACTTTCTAACCTAAGAATTGCTTTTAAATACATGGATGGAGAAATACTAAAGAAATTGTTCACGACTTTTATTAGACCAAAGCTGGAATATGCAGCGGTTGTATGGTGCCCTTATCTTAAGAAGCACATCAACAAACTGGAAAAGGTGCAACGACATGCCACTAAGTGGCTCCCAGAAATGAAGGACAAGAGCTATGAGGAGAGGTTAGAGGCATTAAATATGCAAAAACTAGAAGATAGAAGAAAAAGAGGCGATATGATCACTACGTACAAAATAGTAACAGGAATTGATAAAATCGACAGGGAAGATTTCCTGAGACCTGGAACTTCAAGAACAAGAGGTCATAGATTTAAACTAGCTAAACACAGATGCCGAAGAAACGTAAGAAAATTCACCTTCGCAAATAGAGTGGTAGACGGTTGGAACAAGTTAAGTGAGAAGGTGGTGGAGGCCAAAACCGTCAGTAGTTTCAAAGCGTTATATGACAAAGAGTGCTGGGAAGACGGGACACCACAAGCGTAGCTCTCATCCTGTAACTACACTTAGGTAATTACACTCGTGCGGGTCACCCCGTATCATAATTATACATTGATAGGCATATGTCTAGGTGGGGAATTTTATTGCGAGTTCAGTGATATCAAAATCAATGCTGTAGGATCACTATGGAGCTGGCAACAAACGAAAAAGTATGAACATTTACTTCCTGTTTGGGTGTCACGGCGAGTCATCTTCGTGTTTATTTATTTCGTGGTGGGATAGCAAATGCTTTGGTGACATTTTATGCATATGATCTTGTAGAGAATTTTATTGCCAACACATTGATACCAAAATGAAATACGTAGCTCGAGAATTGATGTTAGGAGCGTGAAAAGTTTATACACTTTTTTGTCTTTACACTTGAGCGCCCAGAACCCCGCGCGCACAATGTGCTTTCTTTTTCCCTGAGTGCCGCGCGCGCGAAAGTGTTAACTGATGCCAGAAAGTTATACATATCCATTCAGCTTGGATAGCTCCATGGAGCCTCCGGGTCTCACCCAGAAAATGGCATTTCTTTACATTCAACTCTGGTTTTTTATCACAGTCAGGGGTCTTCTTTAATACTATCATTGCTAAATAATGCCAGTTACATACTGTAACCATTCGATTATCTTGGATTCGAACATCCAGAAAACGCCCTTATATGGCCAAAATCATGACCAGATAAAGTTATCTCAAAATCCGGGCAAAATGCCCATGGGCGCTGGATAAAGCTGGTTTAGCCGGATAAAAAATGGAGCCGGTTAACTTGCTGCCGATGTTACACTATCCGGACAGTCAGCTGGATAATCATTGAATTGTCTGGATATGAAAGTCATGGGGCAGGCCGTACTGTATTAATCCGGTTAACTTGCTAAAAAATGGTTAAAAATGGAGCCGGTTAACTTGCTGCCGATGTTACACTATCCGGACAGTCAGCTGGATAATCATTGAATTGTCTGGATATGAAAGTCATGGGGCAGGCCGTACTGTATTAATCCCGTCTGGCTGTGGCGGAGGAGGGGGTGGGGTGGGTGGGTGGTGTTGGGAGAGAGGAGAGCGTTGGGTGGGACCACCTGGGGGGGATAAGGGGGATGTTGAAGGGCCTATACACTACAGTACAGGAATTACCATTAATTTTAGAACAATTCATCATAGCTAAAAACAAAATAAATACTAGTAATTATGTAATAACAAATATACAAGTTTCCTAAAAACAATTTGCACAGGCTGAAGTTTCCTTAAAAAATATTGTGAGCTTTTTCCCTCCTGGTGGCCTACGTAACGTGTTACAGCTGCCCCTAGTGGACGTGTCCAATCTTAGTCAACCCATGTGCTCCCACCCCTCGTGTTATACCACAGTGCTGCGCCATTAGTGAATATTTTTTTAAATAACTTTTTATTTTCATAGTAACTTTGAAGATTTTTGTCCAAGACTATGTCTGTTGACCAGACCACACACTAGAAGGTGAAGAGACGACGACATTCGGTCCATCCTAGACCATTCTCAGGTCGATGAGAATGACTATGTCTGGTAGCAGCATCAATCATTCAGAAGGTGTTAAAAGGAAGAAGGTTGTCCTAACAATTAAGGACAAGTTACGTGTTATATAACTTTGTGAAATGGCCGGTCGACTTCAAGTGTTGCAAAGGAATTTAATATAGGCACTAGTACTGTTTCTGATATAAGGAAACAAAAAGAGAAAATTATGAAATACATTTCAACCAGTGAGAGTGAAGGTGCAAGCACTAGCAGAGGGTGTGGTAGAAAACTTTGAAAAATTCTACGCATATACAGTTGGATGAAGCTGTGTACAAATGGTTTGCTCAGCATTGCACAGCTGGCGTGACAATTCGCGTCCCAGAAATACAAAATGCTGCAAGCAGGTTTACAGCAAGCCTTGGAATAAAGGATTTCGAAGTTAGTGAAGGGTGGGTTGCAAGGTTCAAAGGGAGGCACAATATTGTGAAGAGGAAAATTGTCAGTGAAAAGTTGAGTGCAGATGAAAGCAGTGTAGAACCATTTAAACATAAATTAAGAACATACATTTTGTCAAATAATTTATATTATTATCAAATTTATAATGCAGATGAAACTGGGCTGTATTGGAGGAGTTTACCAGAAAAAACTCTAGCTATGAGGAGTGAGGATTGTGTACCAGGCCGTAAGGTTAATAAGGACAGGCTGTTGGCCATAATGTGTGCGAATGCCGACGGCATAGACAGATTCTGTGCAATTGTTGGCAAATCAAAGAAACCAAGAGCCTTGCAACATTGCTTGGACAGACTGCCAGTGAAATATTATAACTCAAAGAATGCATGGTTTACCATGAAGATCTTTCTTTCCTGGTTTCATGACGTGTTTTGCAGGGAAGTTCGTGCCATCAAGTTAACCCTTAAAGTGCGCATCACTTCATATGAAGTGCTAGGCGTTTTACCAGTCGACTGCTCTTCACTAAATATGAAGTGTTGGAGCACTACGCAAGATTTAAACGGCCCGCGGATACACGGGGTTCACCACACCTTCATCAGGGCTCTTGTAAACAGACGCCATTTTTAAAAAAAAATCGTGGGCCAAACTCCCGGGTGTTAGGGGCCTCAGTATCGCATAAGCTACCAAGCCTGACGCACGCAGCATGAGCTCACAGCACTGCTGTTCAGCTTGTGACCACAGCATCGCCTAAAAATGCCATAATATACTTGTTCATGCTATTATGTAGCGATGATATTATTACAGAAGACCCCTGACTGTGATAAAAGTGACCAGGGTTCTGATAATAGCAGGATTGCGATGATATTTAGCGCTGTGCGCCATGGAGGGAGGAGTAATGCTGTGGGAGGGAGGGTGGTGGCGATGTTTTCTGACTGTGTGTGGCCACCTTTTATTGACTGCACTCAGCATACCAGCTTAGTGGTTCGCTATAGTGAACACAAATGTAGATACTTATATATAACATGTGTATAGAGGGTATAAACAGCAAGAGAAGGTTTGGAGCCGCCATTTTGGTGAGGGCGGTGGCGTCGTCTGCACGACGCCACCGTGCAGACGACGGTGTTGTTTACTGGTTACCACGATAGTCTTTGGGCACCATACCAGTTTATTTGTACAAGTATGGTGAATAAAACAGGTAGATATTTATTTATAATGTGTGTATATAGTGTAATAACACCACACAGTTTTGTTGGAGGAGAAATATTAGTGTATCTGGCCTTGAGGGAGGCAGCCATCAGCTGACTGTGTTAGGTCCTATGTCTTTGTGACTTTACTCACCATACAAGCTTAGATGTACAGGTATGGTGAACAAAACATGTAGATACTTATATATACCGTCTGTATATAGTGAATTATAGCAAAAACAGTATTGTGGGAGGAGAATGTGGGCGAGTCAGATGACTGGAGGGAGGGCGGGAATGGCTGGCTGGTACACGGCGGTCACTCCTCGTTACTTTTTGACTCATAATAGCTACTTAGTGGTTCGTTATAGTGAACAAAACATGCAGATACTTATATATAACCTGTGCTTATAGTGTAATAACCGACAAAGGATTTGTTCACTGATTGATGAACATGACTGAATCAACAATATGTACACCATATTTTCGAGTACAGCAATGATTCACTCATTTTATTATATAAATATATCAAACTACACACTATTGAATAATATTACAGCAAAAAAACTATGAAACATCATACCTGGTTGATACCTGGTTGATGGGGTTCTGGGAGTTCTTCTACTCCCCAAGCCCGGCCCGAGGCCAGGCTTGACTTGTGAGAGTTTGGTCCACTAGGCTGTTGCTTGGAGCGGCCCGCAGGCCCACATACCCACCACAGCCCGGCTGGTCCGGAACTCCTTGTAGGAATAAATCTAGTTTCCTCTTGAAGATGTCCACGGTTGTTCCGGCAATATTTCTTATGCTTGCTGGGAGGACGTTGAACAACCGTGGACCTCTGATGTTTATACAGTGTTCTCTGATTGTGCCTATGGCACCCCTGCTCTTCACTGGTTCTATTCTGCATTTTCTTCCATATCGTTCACTCCAGTACGTTGTTATTTTACTGTGTAGATTTGGGACCTGGCCCTCCAGTATCTTCCAGGTGTATATTATTTGATATCTCTCTCGTCTTCTTTCTAGTGAGTACATTTGGAGAGCTTTGAGACGATCCCAATAATTTAGGTGCTTTATCGCGTCTATACGTGCTGTATATGTTCTCTGTATTCCCTCTATTTCAGCAATCTCTCCTGCTCTGAAGGGGGAAGTGAGTACTGAACAGTACTCAAGACGGGACAGCACAAGTGACTTGAAGAGTACAAGCATTGTGATGGGATCCCTGGATTTGAAAGTTCTCGTAATCCATCCTATCATTTTTCTGGCTGTCGCAATATTTGCTTGGTTATGCTCCCTAAACGTTAGGTCATCAGACATCATTATTCCCAAATCCTTTACATGCTGTTTTCCTACTATGGGCACATTTGATTGTGTTTTGTACCCTGTATTATGTTTAAGGTCCTCATTTTTACCGTACCTGAGTACCTGGAATTTGTCACTGTTAAACATCATATATTTTCTGATGCCCAGTCGAAAACTTTATTAATATCAGCTTGAAGTTTTTCAATGTCTTCAGCCGAGGTAATTTTCATACTGATTTTTGTGTCGTCTGCAAAGGATGATACGAAGCTGTGACTTGTATTTTTGTCTATATCTGATATGAGAATAAGGAAAAGCAGCGGTGCAAGGACTGTACCCTGAGGTACAGAGCTTTTAACTGCACTTGGACTAGATTTTATATGGTTGACCGTTACTCGCTGAGTCCTCTGGACCTGGGGCCGAGTGCATGGTCATGTTTTCAATTTCTCTTTCAAAATTTAGTGCGCTCGTGTTGATATCAGTTATATTTACAGGGGTTTGGATATCCTGCATAAAGAAATTGTCTGGATCTTCTACTTTCATGTTGTTTATTGGAGTGCTAAACATGTCCTCATACTGCTTTTTTAGGATTTCACTAATTTCTTTGTCATCCTCCGTGTATGAACCTTCACTTGTACGAATAGGTCCAATACTGGCAGTGGTTTTTGCTTTTGATTTCGCATATGTGAAGAAGTATTTTGGATTTTTCTTTATTTCCTGAATTGCTTTCTGTTCTAACTGCCTTTCTTCAGTTTCATATGAGTGTTTCAATTTCCGCTCGATTTCTTCAATCTCCCTATTTAAATTATTCCTTCTTTGACGGGAAATTCGTGTCTGCATAAGCAGTTCCGTTATTCTTTTCCTGCGTTTATAGTGTCTTCTGCGTTCTCTTTCTACGTTGGATCTCTTTCTGGCTTTCCTCAAAGGAACATGTTTCAGACAGACTTGATACGCTTCCGAAGTCAGTTTTTCTATTCCTTCTGTAGGACTTTTATTACTTAAAACAGTTTCCCATGGAATGTTTTTAAGTTCCCTGTTTATTATCTCCCAGTCTATCCTTTTATTATTAAAATTGAATTTACTGAATAGCCCCTCTCGCTTTATCAACGTTTTAGGTCTATTCTGAGTATTGATGGTAGTTTGCACTTCAATGAGCTTGTGATCTGAATATGTGGTATCTGATATCGTAATGTCTCTGATAATGTCTTCATTGTTCGTAAAGACCAGATCTAGAATATTTTCCTTTCTCGTTGGCTCCGATATCTGCTGATTGAGTGAAAATTTGTCACAGAATCTAAGTAGTTCTCTAATCTGTGGTTGGTTTGGTCCTGATAGATTCCCTGGTATAATATTATTGTTTGCTATTCTCCACCTGAGACTAGGCAAGTTGAAGTCACCTAAGAAGATAATATCAGGTATTGGGTTCTCCAAATTATCAAGGCTATTCTCTATTTTGTTTATCTGTTCTGTGAATTCCTCAGCCGTTGCATCTGGCGGTTTGTATATTAGAATAATCACTAAATTTATTTTCTCTATTTTTAATCCCAGTACCTCTATTACCTCATTTGTAACATTTAGGAGCTCCGAGCACACAAGGTCTTCCCTAATATACAGACCCACTCCTCCATGTGACCTAATTTTCCTATCACACCTGTATAGGTTATATCCTGGAATCCAGATCTCACTGTCCAAGAATTCCCCTGCATGGGTTTCTGTGAAAGCTCCAAATACTGCATTTGACTCCGTGAGGAGGCTATTTATGAACTGTACTTTATTGTTTGTTCTTGTTTTCAGTCCTTGTATGTTGGCAAAGATGAATGAGGTTACTCTATTAGTGATAGTTTGACTGGGAGACTTTTTCGGCAAGCCCATTATGCGTGGACATATTGAGTTTGTTCTGACCAGTGCTGATTGTTGTAGGGCAGTTGCCTGTTGTAGTGTGGTTCCCTTTCGGTGTGTAGTTGTATCTGTAATTCTGGTATGCAAGTGGGTCTGGCATCCAATTCCATACATTCTCCATGCTCCTCCTTTTGAATTCTCTTTCGGTCTGGTATAAAAAATTTATCGAATTTCCTCCAAATTCATTATCCTGCTTGCCACTCTTTATGTAGCGTTCCGTGCCTTTCACGTGAAAGTATGGGCAGCTGAGGTCATAGCATTTTCTGTCCTCCAGTGAGGTTTGGCACATCTCAGGATGGAAAAACCTACATATTGATCCAAATCGACACTCACCTTTCCTAAGCATATTTAAACATTTTTTGGGATGTTGATAACTGCATTCTAATCCTTTCTTATTACCACATATCTATGTCTGCATATGCCCTTTGCATAAAATTTGCATAAGTCTGTCCTTCTGTTCTGACTCTCTCTATCGGGAACCGTTGTAGTGTCTGTACCTACCGAGCTGTCAGTGCTGTGTCTGTTACACTTTCTAGTTTATGTCATCCACATCCGGGCCTACTGAGTCAGAGTTTACAACTTCCTGAGTTTCAGCCTCAGTTCATCCCTGACTATAGCCTCCGCCCCTCGTATATTACAATTGTTGTTCCTTTCCCACTCCTTCTGGATGGCTGGTAGGCTTCCAATGAACGATGTTTTCCGTTCATGGTCATGTTATCTAGAAGGTTTTTTTAGGATATTCCAAGCTGGCTGGTCATGTTTACACACCCAGAGCAAGTGGCCAGCTCTCAGTGCCGCAGTATTACTCACTTCTGCACAAGCCGAATGAAATCATTCTTACAGATATAACATTCAATTCCGGTTGCCTTCGACTTTAAGGGGATGTTACAGTGGCCACAATTTGTTTATTTACTCCCATTTTGCCTTGTTTTGTGTATATATATCTATATCAGTATATGTATATATCTATTCAATCAGAGACATTGAAATAATTAGGTAATTATCTCTTTGTTGCAACTCTGGCCTGACAGCTGGCGAGCAACAGACCGCCTGGGACGCATGCTGAGTCAGCGCCTATAATTTGCCAGACTTCCCCGCCCTATAGCGGGCAATATATGGCACTTACGATTTTAATTTTTCCCGTGAGAAGTGAATACAAATAAAAGGTTAGGAAGAAAAAATTTTTTTTTTTTTTCAAAATGACATGCGCTGTGCGGATAGCAGGATATTAGACCCCGAGCATGTTAAGGTTAAGAACTCAAAGTAAGGCCAAGCAAAGTTCGGGCTTTGCTGCTTGCTTGATAATGCACCTGCCCACCCCAGAATTGACACGTTAACCTCACATGATGGCAAGATAACGTGTATGGCATTTCCTTCTAAAACCTCTCTCATCCAGCCTATGGATCAGGAGTTATCTGTGCCCAAAGAGGTTGTACCACCAAAAAGATGCTGAACGAAGTTTTGGTGTTTTTGCCTCTTCCAGA
>WNGS01136755.1:0-16847 GCA_020271785.1 Procambarus virginalis
GCAGGCCGGCGGCGCCGCGTCCAACGGACAGCAGCGCATCCTGGACCTCAAACCCAGCAAGTTGCACGAGCGCCGTGAGCGTGATGCTGGGTTCACGCAACGAGGTCGAGCGGCTCGCCGCCTACCACCGCACGCTATAATCGCGGGCGTTGCCGGTGTAGCTCAGTCGGTAGAGCAGCTCATTCGTAATGAGAAGGTCGGGTGTTCGATTCATCTCTCCGGCACCACAAATACAGCAAGAAGCCCTATTCAATTGATATGGGCTTTTTCTTTTTCGGCTTCATGTAGCCTCCATGTAGCCACTTGCCACCCGGGTTTCGCTGTCCCGGTGCCCTACATCCCTGGGGCTTTCAATCTCCCGCTGCGCCAGGCCCGGTCAGCAGTGGGACCACGGCCAAGGTCAGCACCCGCACAAAATCCCCATGGTCTGCAGTCCTTCTGCTGTAGATGCCAGAAGCACGGCGACTGCTTGCGCTTGGGCCATGAGGTCGGTCCGCTCGGGTCCTTGTCCGGTCAGGTGTCCCATGCGATGTTCTCCAGTAGGTGCTCGCGCAACACGGCAAGCAGGCACGCAGTCTGTTTGGACTGGCTGCAGCGCGGTCAAACAACCTTGTGAGGTGTGAATCAAAGGTTGTCCTATTGACGGACGCGGATTCACAAACCTTTTCAAAACCCGAGTGCGCACCGAGGAAAGGGCGTTTTTCTTGCCTACTCGCAATCCCGTCGGGGACCCTGGCGGCGGCCTTCGACGTGCGGGGACGTAGAGTGGGCCTTGGGGCGGGAGATTTTCAACTCCAAGCCACTTGTTCGTGTGTATGAATCGAAACGCAACAGGCAACAGGCATAGCGACATCCGCAGCAGGCGCCTTTTCGGCAGTTTTCCCACACACTGGCCGCCACACACACAAAGGTGTGCAACAAGGAAATTGACCTCATGAAAACAGTAAGTCTCACGCCGTTGGGACCAAGGAAGTCCGCTCGGCGCACTCCCGAATGCCGAGCTGCAAGCGCATCTTGGTTTGCAGCGGCGCAAACCCTGTGCGCCTTGTGGTCTTGCTTACGGCAGGGGGGCCCGATTCAGGCCGGTACGTTGTCGGTGTTCCGCCTGCGCTGGCGTGTCGCCCGACATTCGCGCCTTGCTGGGTTGGTCGCGCCATGAGCCCAAAACGAGGCGAAACCCCCGACAGCAGTTGGACCGCGTGTCGGGGGTTTTCATGCCCGACAACGAAATCACTACGGAGGGGAATTCGAAATGGGCCGTTGACCACATACACACCGCACCAACCCCGCCGTCCAGTGCCGGGGCATCGGGTCGTTGCTCACCGCGTCTTGGCCGAACTGGCGACGACGGGGCAGTGCGGGGCTCACACACCCGAGTTCCCAAGCTGTGTACGGAAGCTGGGCGCCTCGCTGCGGGCGTGCACCGCCTCCGTCGGGCGCGGCGTGGCTCATCGTGGGTACACTGGGAGACCAACCCGAGCACCCTGCGGCCGTGGTAAACGGTATTTAGGATTGTGGGGGGGTGCGCCATGTCGAAAAAGACCCACCAGACTGGTTTGTCCCCCGCTACCTTTGCGTCGGCAACCTAAGCCCCACCGCTTGCCTATGACGGCCAGATACCCGCAGGAAGGGCTTTGCGCCGTGGTCGGGGCCCTCCCACCGGGCAAGTGGCAAAACAACCATGTTGCTGCTCCAAACCTGCGACAGGTGGGGCGTGGAGCGCCACCGCGCACGGCCCGGGTCGGGACCTTTCCGGGCGGTCTACATAGTGCCTTGGAGGGCTGGGAGACCGCCCTGACCTGCGCGGAATCACACCGGCAGCCACATCGGGCCCCTTGCCCGAAGGGGATGCACCCTTGGTCATCAGTCCTGGCCCCAGACCGCAGTTCAAGTTGCTGGTAACACCCGGTCTGGCTCACCGCCTGGCTTGCCGTGTGGTGATGCCGGAAGGCAGGTGAAATGGACCGCACAGGTACGGCGACGAACGCGGATAAAGTATCCAACAGCCTATACCGACGCCCGCGGAGGCCATCGCCCATCCCGATGTCCGTACGTGCTGGACTCACTGTCCCGCGCGATTTGCCGGGCACGATGAAAACAGCAATGCTGTGATGTTCTGCGGCGGTCGAGGAGGCAGAGCGAGGTCCCGGCGAGGCCTTCCGTGCCGGTCGCGCTATTCCTCGTGCACACACCCCGCTGGGGTCAGTTCACATGCCTCGCGGGGGGGTCCCCCGGCGACTCTGGGAGCGCGGTGGGATGGCCCGGGCCGTGTTTCATTCGCCGTCGTGGCGACGAAGTGGCACGGTGTACAACACCAAAGCCCGGCACTTATCCCGGACGGTTGTGGCCCGTCCGCTTTCCGGCGCAGGCCCGAAGCCCTTGGACACCCTCATCCACCCCGGAGCCCCTGCGTCGCATGGAGTTCGATGAGGTGCCACCGGCCGAAGCAAGCAAACCCTCACAAACCCCGGCAATCGAGCCGCGTAGCGAACCTGAGGCCCGGGACAAGAGGGCCTGGCATCAGCACCACTGCCCAGCTGACACGCCCGCAAAACCAACCCGGTCGGCCACACTACGCGGTCGGCCCCTGGCCTGCTGGACCGCCCACTTGCGCTGGGTGCCGGGCAATCCATGGTTGATGGCCGCAGCCGTGGACGCACTCAAACGACCCACCCAGTGCAGGCCGACGTGGAGCCCCGCCGCCGCTTGGGCCGCTAATCGCGGAAGTCTATTACGGCATGGCGGCACCCGGGGCTTGCTGGTGGGTGGGAGTCATCAACCAAACCTGGCCTGAGCCCGGCCGGGCAAACCGGGGGCGGCGCGCTCGCCCCGGTTTGCCCCTGCGGCAAGGCCGCCGGCGTCACTCCCCGGGGTCTGCACCCCTGTCACCACGCCGTTGTCCACGTAGACGTACTGAAAACCGGAAGTCACCCCGGTCATAGACCCACTGCTCGTGGGTCCCGTAGCTGCCCCACCGAACTTGTTGATGCTCGTGGGCGTGTGCCCCAAGCCCTGCGCACCTGTCTGCGCGGTCATCCCCCTAGCTGACACCCTGCCGTTTGCCACGGCGGTTGTTTGCGTCGCACCTCCCAGGGGATCGCAACGGGGCTGTGGGTGCAGCTTGAGGGCTTGTTCCACCCTCGCAGGGCGCTTCCTGATAGGTCACAGGAACCGTCGGCAGCTGGGCACTTGTGCACCGCCCATGCCGGGAAAAGAACAACATCACCCAGCAGCAAAAATCTAAGCTTCGTGTACCTCCCTGAACAGTCCTAAAAATCGGCTGTAAGTTACTTTTTTCTTGGGCTACCCCTGACCGAGACCAGGACCGAAAACGCCCACCCACTACACCCCTCTAAAAGAGGTGGTGTGTGTAGGTGGGGGCGCTTTGGCTTTTCGGTCACGTTTCGCGGTCAGTGGAAGGTTCTGGCCGGGCGCGGACTCTCGAACGGGGAACAAATCGGACCACTCGGCTAGGCCGACTCCACCAGCCCCGAAGGTCTCCGGGTTTCACCCCAAGCGTCAATAACTGCACCACCCGCAGTGCAAGGATATGTGCCTCTATGCTGTTCAAGGAACGGGGACGCAAGGCGTCCCAGTCGCTTGCGCGGGCGGTAGCCTTCGGCGGTGGGCCGCTTGGGCTTGTGGGCCCAGTGACCTGGGCAATCGCGCCAGCGGGGTGCGCCTGCGGCGTCACCCAGCAGCGAAAACGAACGGCGCAGCCCGTGGATGGTCAGCCCGTCGATGGATGCGCTTTGCAGGGCCTGCGAGTGGCTGGGCGCGGGTGTCCGGCCGATGCGACCCCGCCTCTTCCGGGCTGGCGAACACAAATTCGTTGCTGCGCGGCAGGGTCGACGCAGTATCTGGGCCAAGATCAGGGGATCAGCGGAATGGTGCCGCGTGGCTTCCACCTTGTCGGCGATTGGTCAGGCTTTGCGCTCACTGAAAATCCACATCGGCCCACTTCATCGCGGCCACTCTTTCACGCCCGGGCACCGGTCCGCAGCAGGCGCGCAGGTAGACCGATGCGGCCGCGGGTTGTTCAACTGCTCCACAACCGGACCACCAGCCCCTGGCACCTGGGCAGCCTCCAGCGCGTCGGTGCGGCGGGTAGTTGCCTGGGCAGACTATCCACGATGGCGGGCGGCCGCGGCCCGCGTCCCGGTCGGTCAGCTGCGGTATCCGGGGCGTGCACTGCACCAGCGCAGGAAAACCCCTGGAACATCAATCAAGGCTCGGGCGGGCTTGGTGTTTGCCCTTCACGGCCTTCGCTGTGCAAACCAGCTTTTCAGACTGGTCCCCTCCTTCACGCCAGCCAGTGGCACAAGCCAGCAGTGGGAAAGCAGCCGGCCCCGGTCGCGTCATCCTTGGACTCTCGTTTTTTGGTCCACGCCACCCGGGTGCGGCCATCGCCCAAGGATCGGGCACGGTAGCGCGGCTTGCCAGGTCCCCGGCGCTTGGGTTTCCTTGGTCAATCCCAGACATATCTCTTTCCGGCCACACATCTCCCCACGTCAGGGCTCGGGCAACGGCAGGCAGTCGCTGCAGCGGCTTTTCGGCCTGCTGGTGGCGATCTTCTCCCTAGGGGTCCCTGCCCACCATCCAAGAGCACCGCCAACCGGCGCCCCCGCTTCCGGTGGCGAGCCTGGTCAATGTTTCCATGACGCGCCACATCGCCGATGGTGCGGCGGATGGTCCCCGACCGGTTCAGCTTTGCCTCAAAAGACAAAAGCCTTCGCCCCACCGCCCGGCGTTAACCCGCACCCGAAGGCCCCCGGGGCCTTGGCATCACGCAAGAACCCCTGCTGTTTGCCCTCGGGGCACCGCAGCCGCTCCTATGGCACCGTGGTAAGGTCGCAAGCGCGCGTGAGGTCTGGGGTGCAGTTTTGTTGGACGGGCCATAGTGGTTTGGCGTCAGGGGCGATAGTTTCGCCGGGCTCATGTACCACCATGTAGCCACTTTTGACGTATTTTCCTCCATTTCAATCAATACCATCTCACCTCGCACCCAGAATAGACAACAGCAAGTCATTGATTTAGATTAACTTTTCAACATACACGGGCTTTTGTCAACAGGTGCTTTTCTCATTCGTAATGAGAAGGTCGGGTGTTCGATTCATCTCTCCGGCACCACAAGAACGCAAGAAGCCCTGATTCGCAAGACTCAGGGCTTTTTCACTTCAGCCTCAGCCGGGCCCTGCCCCTCACGCCATGGATCCCATCGCTCCCTCTTCCCTTCGGCTGGCAGCATACCTGGTCGGCGGCGCCCTGATCGGCACCGGTTGTGGCGCTGCTGTTTGTCTGCACCGGCCTGGTCGGCGGCATGAGCACGGTGTTCTCGTCCACCTGGTCGTATGTGCTGCGCCTCCCGTTTTTCCAGCAGGCGCGTTTCACCGAGTCGCGCGCCGGCGCCTGGTCTACGCGACGGGCCTGGTGCTGGGGGCCTTCCTCTGGGTGGTTTTCTTTTCCGACCACACACCCGGCTTCACCGACATTCCGGCCTGGCAGTTGCTGCTCGGCGGGGTGCTGGTCGGCTACGGCGCCCGGCTGGGCAATGGCTGCACCTCGGGCACGGCATCTGCGGCCTGGGCTCGCTGCAACTGCCCTCGCTGGGGGCGGTGCTGACCTTCATGGCCACCGCCTTCCTGGTCGCCAACCTGTTCGGGAGCTTCGCATGAGCGGTTTTTCGATGACACCGACCAAGGCACTGGCGGTGCTGGCCAGCGGCGCGCTGTTCGGCTTCGGCCTGTCGCTGTCGACCATGGTCCGGCCCGAGGTGGTGCTGGGTTTCCTGCGGTTCCAGGACATGGGTCTGATGCTGGTCATGGGCGGCGCGGTGGTGGTCACCTGCTGGCCTACCGCTTCGGCCCGCGCCTGCTGCGCCAGCCACTGCTGGGCGGCATTTTCACCAACATGTCAGTGCCTGGAACCGCGACACCGTGCTGGGCGCGGCGCTGTTTGGCGCCGGCTGGGGCCTGTGTGGCGTCTGCCCCGGGCCCGCGATCGCGGGCCTGGGCACCGGCAACATGGACCTGCTGTGGGCGCTGGCCGGCATTGCGGCCGGTGCGCTGCTGCAAGGCTGGCGCGCCCGGGCTTGACCCACGGCGCCTGAACTTTTCACCGCTCCGGCGAACCGACAGCTGGACATCCGTATCGCCAAAGGACCCCCATGTTGAACCGCCGCACTGCGCTCACCCTGCTCTCCGTCCCCGCCGTCTGGCTGGCCGCCTGCTCCAAGGAACCGTCGGAAAGCCCCTCCGCCGCCCCCGCCACCACGGACGCCCCCATCGACACCGCCAAGGCCTACGACGTGGTGGCCGCCGAAGCCAGGGGCTTCACCGCCGGCGCGATGATGAGCGCCCACACGGTGTACGTGCTGTTCGATCCCCAATGCCCGCATTGCAGCCACCTCTGGGAAGCGGCGCTGCCGCTGCTGAACAAGGTCAAGTTCGTCTGGGCGCCGGTGGCCATCATCGGCCCCAAGAGCCTGCCCCAGGGGGCCGCCTTGCTGCAGGCGACAAACCCGGTGGAAGCCATGACGGCCCACGAGAAATCGCTGCTGGCCGGCCAGGGCGGCAGCTCCGCCTCGGCCAGCGTGCCGGCCGAGATCGAGGCCGCGATCAAGGCCAACACCCGGCTGCTGGATCGGCTCGGCGCCGACTCGGTGCCCTATGTCGTGACCAGGCAGGCGGGCAGCGGCCAGACCGTCACCCGGGCCGGCTCGATGGAGACCGCCGCCCTGGCCGCCTTCATCGGCTTGCCGGCGAACTGACCACCGCCCATGGATCTGCTGACCCTCACGCTGCTGTTTGCCGCCGGCAGTTTTCTGCTCCGGACCGGTGAGCAGCGCCAGCGCATCGCGCTGCTGTCCGGCCAGCTGGGCCCATTCCAGATCGAGAAGCTGATGGAACGGCTGCACGAGGGCTACCAGCGGGCGCTGGCCGAGAGCGACCCGGAGCGCCGGGCCCAGATCTGGCCGCTGCAGGCAACCACCGAACGCGAGCTGGCTGGCCAGTTCCAGCGTTTTGCCGACAAGTTCGGACAGGCCGACGCCAGCCGAACGCGGATCAACTTCAATCCCTTGCCCTACGCCCACCGCTGGCTGCCGGCGGTGCTGGCGCCGGGCCTGGACGCCCGCGAACTGATGCACCTGCACGCCCGTGGCATCGAGCGCGCCGTGGACAATGCGGACCGGCTCTCGCCCGCCGACCGTGCCCACACCCTGCTGGCCGAGCTGTACCTGATGCAGCACAGCTGCCACTGGTTCTGCCGCTCGCGGGGCCTGGCCTCCGCGCGCATCCTGGTGCGGCACCGGACCAGCCACGAGCAGGCGTTGGAGGCGGTGTCGCCGACCACGCAGCGGGCCTACGCGGCACTGACCGGATGGAAACCGCCGAAAGCCCGGTGACGGGCCAGGCCAACCCGGCGCCGACCGGCCACAAAAAAAGCCCGCTGACCAGCGGGCTTTCTTCTTGGTGCAAGTGACCGCTTAAGGGGCGATCATCACTTCCACCCGGCGGGCTTCGGCGTTGTTGCCGGTGCCGGTCGCGGTCTCGGGCTTCTTGAGCTCGATGCCCGAGTCGGCCACGCCCGCAGCCTTGAGCGCATCGCGCACAGCGAAGGCGCGCTGCTTGGCCAGCTCGGCGTTCTTGGCCGGGTCGCCGGTCGAATCGTGGAAACCGGAAATCACCAGCTTCTTGCCCGCCTTGCCGGCGGCGATGGCGTCGGCCAGCGCTTCCACCGCGCCCGGGGCCAGCTCGGACTTGCCCGAGGCAAAGTAGAACTTCACCACACCGTTCTCGACCACCACGCTGGCATCGTCCTTGACCTCAGCCGGGGCCGCAGCAGCCACCGGCGCTGCCGCAGCAGCGGCGTTCGCGTCAGCGGCCGGCGCGGCCACCACAGCCGCCGCGGGCGCCGCCTTCGCGGCACCGAACGAACGCACCTTCTGGATCGCCACACCGATGACCAGACCGACCACCAGCACCAGGGCCGCGATCAGCACCGCCGCGACGATGCGGCCTTCTTGTTGTTCTTCGTCCTGGGAAGACATGGGTACACACTCCGTGAAGAATAATGGGTAAAGGGGAAACCGCCGGCGCCCGTGCCCTGACTCTGAAGACCGGCCGAACGCAAACAACCCGGTATTCTAAATGGCCGCACCCCGCGCTTCCCGGCTGCCTCCCGCGCCACGTTGCCCGACCCCGAGCACCTGGGTCCCCGCCGAGCGCGACGGCGCCCAGATGTTGGCCGACACGGTGGCGCAATGGCGCTCGATGGGGCCGCGCGCCGACCTCTGGGTGTTCGGCTACGCCTCGCTGGTCTGGCGGCCCGAATTCGAGGCCGCCGAACAACGCATCGCCCGGGTACACGGCTTCCACCGCTGCCTGAACATGGCCAGCCGGGTCAACCGCGGCACGCCCGAACGCCCGGGCCTGGTGTTCGCGCTCATGCCCGGTGGCAGCTGCACCGGCATGGCGCTGCGCTTGCCGCACGACCAGGTCGAGGCCACCATGCCGGCACTCTGGGCGCGCGAAATGCCCAATCCGGTCTACGACCCCAGGTGGCTGCTGTGCCAGACCGCCGCCGGTCCGGTGCGCGCCCTGGCCTTCACCCTCTCACCGCGCAGCCCCAACCACACCGGCCCGCTGAGCGACGCGCAGTACCGCGAGATCTTTGCCCACGCGCGCGGTCGCTACGGCAGCACGCTCGACTACGCGCGCCAGACGCTGGACGGCCTGCGTGCCCACGGCATCGAAGACCGCGCGCTGGCCAGGGTGCTGCGCCTGGTCAAAGACCTGCCCTTAACCGCTGCCTATACTGACCCCATGAACATCGCCGACCTGCGCAAGAGCTACGAAAAAGCCGAACTCAGCGAGTCCGCCTCCCACGCCGACCCGCTGAAACAATTCGACCAATGGCTCAATGAAGCCATCCAGGGCGAAGTGCCCGAGCCCAACGCCATGACCCTGGCCACCGTCGGCGCCGACCTGCGCCCCAGCACCCGGGTGGTGCTGATCAAGGGCTACGACGCGCGCGGCATCGTCTGGTACACCAACTACCAGAGCCAGAAGGGTCGCCAGCTCGCCGGCAATCCGTATGCCGCGCTGCAGTTCCACTGGGTCGAGCTCGAACGCGTGGTGCGCATCGAAGGCCTGGTCGAAAAAATCAGCGACGAAGAAAGCGACGAGTACTTCCACAGCCGCCCGCTGGACAGCCGCATCGGCGCCTGGGCCAGCCCGCAAAGCGAGGTGATCGACAGCCGCGGTGTGCTGGTCGCCAACGCCGCGAAATTCGGCGCCCAGTTCCTGCTGCGCCCGCCGCGCCCGCCGCACTGGGGCGGCTACCGGCTCAAGCCCGACAGCTGGCAGTTCTGGCAGGGCCGCAAAAGCCGTCTGCACGACCGGCTGCGCTACTCGCTGCAACCCGACGGCGGCTGGCTGCGCGAGCGGCTGGCGCCGTAAACGTCAGCGCGGCTGCTCCCAGATGTGCGACGCAGACCTCACGCGCATCGACGACATCGAACTGACCACCGCGCTGATCGTTGCCTCCAATCGGTCACTCTCTTGCTGTTGAGGGGGTTTGTGACGCCTGCGTTTTACCCAGCAAAGCGGTGGATAACATATTTGGCAGTCGCTAGACAACGTCCAAAGTCGCATGGCATCCCCAAAATATGTTTGAAATCAATCCTGTAGCGCACTATTCTGGACGCAAGAACAGGCACAACGGATTCAACAAACCTGACGGGGTACCTCCCTGCCCGACAGCTTGCCAGGTCAGGCGTCCGAACGGCTTCATTCGCTGCCAAACCGCCTACAGTCCGAAAAAGCCTACGTCTACAGTGACGGACTGAAGGGGTTTCGCGCGCAGAGCCCTGGCGCGATCGCGCTTCAGTTGAACCGAACTTTGCCGAAGGTAGAGGAGATCACTCTCCCCGGGAGCCGGGGTGAGCTGCCACAACGTCCCCTGGAGGAGTCCGCCATGAAAGGCGTCGTATTCACAGAGTTCCTTGAGATGGTCGAGCACCGGTTTTCGGCCGACATGGTCGACGACATCATCGACGACGCCCAGCTGTCGCACGGCGGGGCCTACTCCGCCGTCGGCACCTACCCCCACGGTGAAATCGTGGCCATGGTCGGCGCCCTGTCCGGGCGCTCGGGGGTGGCGGTGCCGGACCTGATCCGCGGCTTCGGCACCCACTTGTTCGGCCGCTTCGTGCTCGCCTATCCCAGCTTCTTCAAGGGCACCGACACCACCTTTTCATTCCTCGCAGGCATTGAAGACATCATTCACGCCGAAGTGCTCAAGCTGTACCCGGACGCAGAACTGCCACGTTTCACGGTCGAACACCTTGACGACCGGAAGCTGGTGCTGTTGTACCAGTCGCCGCGCCACTTGGAGGACCTGGCCGAAGGCCTGATGACCGGCTGCGTGGCCCACTTCGGCGAGCCGATCCGCATAGAACGCGAATCTGCCACAGCCCAGGGGGCGCAGGCCCAGCGCTTCACGCTCACCCGCCAGGACTGATCCGATGAGCAACGAGGACGCCGGGTCGCGTCAGGCCCGCCGGCTGGAGCGGGAACGGGCCGCTCGCAAGGAGGCCGAACGCCTGCTGGAGGAAAAGAGCCTGGCGCTTTACCACGCCAACCAGTCGCTCAAGAGCCTGGCCGACGGACTGGAACGGCAAGTGGCCGAGCGCACCGCCGAGCTGCGGGCGGCGCTGGAACGGGCCGAGGCGTCGACCCGCGCCAAGAGCGAATTCCTGGCCATGATGAGCCACGAAATCCGCACCCCGATGAACGGCATCCTGGGCATGGCCCAGCTGCTTGAACTGACCGTGCTGAGCGACGAACAGCGCGGCTACGTGAACACGGTCCGCGGCAGTGGCGACGCGCTCTTGGTGCTCATCAATGACATCCTCGATTTTTCCAAGATCGAGGCCGGCAAGCTGGAACTGGAGTGCAGTGACTTCTCGCTGGAACGGGCGCTGATCAGCACCGTCGAGCTCTATCAGCCGCTGGCCGATCGCAAGGGGCTGCAGCTGCAGCTGCAGCTGGCGCCCGATCTGCCGCACCATGTGCGCGGCGACCGCAACCGGCTGCGGCAGATCATCTCCAACCTGGTGGGCAACGCGATCAAGTTCACCGAGCGCGGTCAGGTGCGGGTCAAGGTTTCGGCCATCGAACGCGCCGAGCGGGACCTGCTGCTGGGTGTGGCGGTGCACGACAGCGGCATCGGCATTCCGCTCGACCGGCAGGACCGTCTGTTCAAAGCCTTCTCGCAGGTCGACACCTCGACCACGCGCCAGTACGGCGGCACCGGCCTGGGTCTGGCGATCTGCGCCCGCCTGTGCGAAGCCATGGGCGGCAAGATCGCCGTCACCAGCCGGCCCGGCGAAGGCGCCACGTTCCGGTTCAGCGTGCGCCTCAAGACCGCCGAACACAGCGTCGACACCGTTCCCGCCGCACTGGGGCCGATCGGCCCGCAAGCGGGTTCGCCCGCACCCGGGTGCTGGTGGTGGACGACGACCTGGTCAACCGCACTTTGGCGCTGGCCATGCTCGGCAAGCTGGGGCTGCCCGCCGAGGCGGTCAGCTGCGGCGAAGACGCGGTGAGCCGGGTCGCCGAAGGCGGGGTCGACATCGTGCTGATGGACATGCAGATGCCCGGCATGGACGGCGCCCAGACGACCCGCTTCATCCGGGGTTTGGCGCTGCCACAGCAGCCCAACATCATCGCCCTCACCGCCAACGCCTACGAGAGCGACCGGCTGCGTTGCCTGGAAGCGGGCATGGACCACTTCCTGCCCAAACCGGTGCGGCTGCAAGCCCTGCGCGAAAAACTGGCCTCTCTGGCGGCACGCCTTTGACCCACCGCGCTGCGGGTCCTGCCCTGCCGGCACCTGCGCCGGACCAGCACCTCTGACTCAGGGCAGGCGCTGCACAGCCTGACTTCGTATCGAGGCCAGGCAATCCGCCGGCACCCGCTCGGGCCTCAGCTCGGCCAGCGGCAGCAGCACGAATGCGCGTGCCCACATCCTCGGGTGCGGCACGGTCAACGCTGGCGATTCGATGCGGGCGTCGCCGTACAGCAGCAGGTCCAGGTCCAGCGTGCGCGGCGCGTTGCGGAAGGGGCGTTCGCGGCCGGCGGCGTGTTCAATCGCCTGAAGGGCGACCAGCAGCGCGGGCGCGGTGAGCGTGGTGGCGACTTCGGCCACGGCGTTGAGGAAGTCCGGGCCGCTGGCGTCGATCGGGGCCGTGCGGTAGAGGCTGGAGGCCTTGCACAGCCGGATGCCTGCTGTTCGGTCCAGGCTGTCCAGCGCATCCCGCAGGGCCTGGGCGGCGTCGCCCAGGTTGGCGCCCAGCGCCACATAGGCCGTGACCTCGGGGCGCCCGGTGACACACATCGAGGAACTGCGCGGGTCAGTCGGCGGCCGGGGCCGGCGGAGCGCCCTCACCACCACCGGACGGCTTGCGGCGCCGACGGCGGCGCTTCTTCGCCGGCGCCGCGGCGCCTTCATCAGGCCCACCAGCGCCCTCGGCATGGTCCTCGACGTCGCTGTCGGGCGCGAACGCGCTGCCGTACAGGCCGGTGCGGGCGGGCGGCGCCTCCTGCTGGCCCTCTGCGTCGTCGGGACGGAAGCGCGGATCGCCCTGCGGCAGCTCGCTGCCGGCCGACGCGGGGTGGTCGGCATCGGTCTTCCTGACGCGGCGCGCCTTGCCGCCCGACGCGGCGCCTTTGGGCTGACCGGATTTGCGCTGGGCGTCGATCATGTCCTGACGGTGATCGTCGTCGGCGGTGCTGAAGGCTTCCCACCAGTGGGCCAGTTCGTCCTCGACCTCGCCGGTCTGCGCACGCAGGCGCAGGAAATCAAAACCGGCCCGGAAGCGCGGCTGCTCGGCCAGGCTGAACGGGCCGGTGCCGACGCGTTTGTCGAAGCGCGGCTGCATCAGCCAGATCTCGCGCATGTCGGCGCCCAGCTTGCCGCGCCCCGAGACGTCGCCGATGCGCGCATCGAACACCTCGTCGACCGCGTCCTGCAGGGCGGCGAATGGCGTCGGCGGGCGCTGGTTGCCACGCGGCTGCAGCCGGCGGTTCCAGCCCTGGCGCACGTCGGCCCAGAGCACACAGGCCAGCAGGAAGCTCGGCGCCACCGGCTTGCCCTCGCCGACGCGGCGGTCGGTGTCCTGCAGCGCGAGCTTGACGAAGTCGTCATCGGCGCGCTGCACCACCAGGTCCAGCAAGGGATAGATGCCCTGGGACAGCCCGTTGGCCTTGAGCGCCTCGACGCTGGCCAGCGCGTGCCCGGTCTGCAGCAGCTTGAGCATCTCGTCGAACAGCCGGCTCTGCGGCACGTCCTGCAGCAGGCTCAATGACGACACCAGCGGCTCGCGCGTCTTGGCGTCGAACTTGAAGCCCAGCGCGTTGAGCTTGGCGGCGAAACGCACGGCGCGGATGATGCGCACCGGGTCCTCGCGGTAACGGGTCGGTGCGTCGCCGATCATGCGCAGCGTCTTCTTCTGCGCGTCGCGGATGCCGTGGTGGAAGTCGACCACGACCTGCGACACCGGGTCGTAGTACATGGCGTTGATCGAAAAGTCGCGCCGCGCGGCGTCCTGCTCGATCGGGCCCCAGACGTTGTCGCGCAGCACCCGGCCGCTGGCGTCCACCGCGTGCTTCATGCCGGAGAGTTCACCCTTGCTGGTGCGCTCGTTGCCGCTGACCTGCTCGGCGTCGGCGCTGTCGAGGTGGGCGCGGAAGGTCGAGACCTCGATCACATCGTTGTCGCGGCCGCGGCCGTAGACCACGTGCACGATGCGAAAGCGCCGGCCGATGATGAAGGCGCGGCGGAACAGGCCCTTGACCTGCTCGGGCGTGGCGCTGGTGGCGACGTCGAAGTCCTTGGGCCGCAGGCCCAGCAGCAGGTCGCGCACCGCACCGCCGACGATGTAGGCCTCGAAGCCGGCCTGCTTGAGGGTGTGCACCACGTCCTGCGCGCGCTGGTCAACCAGCTTGGGATCGATGCCGTGCACCGAGACCGGCACGTCTTCGCGCTTGCCGAACTTGGGTTCCTTGGCGCTTTTGCCGCTGGCCTTGCCCAGCAGTCGGTCGATGAATTTCTTGATCATTCGAATAGGTTCAGGATGCGCCAGCCACGTTCGGTGGCGATGGCGCTGAGGCGGGGGTCCGGGTTGGTCGCCACCGGCTCTGTGACTTTCTCCAGCAGCGGGAGATCGTTGATGGAGTCGCTGTAGAAACTGCTGTGCGTGACATCGGCCCAGGACAGGCCACGCGAGGCCAGCCATTGTTCCACACGGACGACCTTGCCCCTCGCGGAACGAGGGCGTGCCCCGGATGCCGCCGGTCGGGATTGCCCGCCGCGTCGCGCTCCAGATCGATGGCGATCAGCTCGGGCAACCGAAGGCCTGGGCGATCGGTCGGGTGACGAATTCGTTGGTGGCGGGTGACGATCAGCACCTGGTCGCCGGCCGCCTGGTGGCGGAACACCAGCTCGATGGCTTGGGGCCGCAGCGCCGGCAGGATCACATGTTCCATGAAACGGCGGTGCGCGGCGTCGGACTGCGCGACGCCGCGCTCGGCCAGCGGTGCGACCGAAAAACGGATGTATTCGTGGATGCCAGCGTGCCAGCCTTGTACTGCTCGTAAAAGGCGTCGTTGGCGCGGGTGTGGGTCTCGGCGTCGCGCCAGCCGATTGTCGACGGTGAACTGGCCCAGGCATGGTCCGAACGAGCGGCAGCAGGGTGTGGTCGAGATCAAAAAGTGCAAGTTTCATTCGTTGTCAAGCATGGACTGATCAGCGGGATCGTGATGGCGCGCTGGGTCGCAGGGCGTAGGCGTCGAGCTGGTCGAGCAGCATCATCAGGTGGAGAGGTCGCGCGAGAAGCGGTTGAGCATGAAGTCCATCACCTCGTCGCCCAGGAACACGCCGCGCTCGTCGGCGGCCGACGCAGCACGGCGCGGAGCTCGGTCTCGCCCAGGGCCCTGAGCTGGAACACATGGCCCCAGCCCAGGCGGGTTGCGCAGGTCTTCGCGCAGCTGCAGGTCGGCCGGCGGCCGGTCGGCGGCGGCCAGCACCCAGCGGCCGGGCCGTGCGACGGGGCCTGGGCGTGGACGAACCAATTGAAAGCCGCCGCTGCTGGACCGCGGTATAGAGCTGGCAGTCGTCGAGGATCAACCACCTCCAGGCCTCGTCGAATTCGGGCGGATGCAGCTGCGCGGCGTCGATCCAGCCAACGCGCGGCGCCGTGATCGCGCAGCCTCGCGCACGCGCGCAGCAGGTGGGTCTTGCCCGCTGCCACCGTCGCCCCAGAGGTAGGTCGGCACCGGCGAGCGCATCGGGTTGCCAGTCCACAGCCTGAGGTGCTCCAGCGCCGCCTCATTGCCCGCAGCGACGAAGTTGTCCAGCGTCGGCACCGGCGCCAGGACCGATGTCCAGCGCCAGCTGCTTTCATGGGGCTTGGCAGGCGGCAGGCCTGGCTCATTGGACTACCCTCCGTGCTGCGCACTGCGGGGCCAAGCGCCTTGCGGGGCGGCCGGGCGGCGCTCATCCGCGGTTCCTTCGAAGGCGGCGGTGCGCCGGCTTGGCCGGCGCCGCCAGGACAGCTCGCTGGCCAGGTAACCGGCCTTGGCGCGGCGGATCGCGACCAGCAGCACCGCGCTGGCCGGCAGCGCGATCAGCACCCCGACGAAGCGAACAGCTGGCCAAAGGCCATCAGGGCGAAGATGACGGCGATCGGGTGCAGGCCGATGCGCTCGCCCAGCAGGCGCGGGGTCACATACATGCTCTCGACGATCTGGCCGACGGCATACACCACCGCCACCAGCGCCACGCCGCTCAGGCTCTGGAACTGCAGCACCGCCGCCATCAGCCCAGCACCATGCCGAGTCCGAACCCGAGTAGGGCACGAAACACCGCCAGCCCGGTGAAACACACCGATCGGCAGCGCCAGTTTCAGCCCACCAGCGCCAGACCACGGTGTAGAACACCGCCAACACGCCCATCAACAGCCCTGCCCGCGCAGGTACTGCCCCAGCACCGCGTCGGTTTCGTCGAGGAAACTCTGCCCGACGGCGCCAGTGCGGCGGAACAGCCGCTTGCTGCGCTCGACCAGAACGGCCCAGTCCAGCAGCAGGTAGTAGGCGACGAGGGGGTCAGCACCAGGTTGCCGAACACCGCTGCCAGGGGCGCTCGACCAGCGCGTCGCCGCGTCGATGTCAACGCCGGCGTCTTTGTAGGAGAGGGGAGGGGTGCTGGAGCTCATGAAGGGGAGCGGGGGAGAGGCGGAGTGAGGGCGGGAACGCCCGGAGACTAGAATTTGTGGCTGATTTTAAGGGTTTGCCCCCTGCAGGCCCACGATCCACCAGGCTCCACCCACCCATGTCCCTCTCCCCCGCGCAAATCCGCTCCTGACCTGGGCCGCCATCGCCGTGGCGATCTGGGCCTGCTGACGGTGCTGGCGCCGGTGCTGATGCCCTTCGTGCTGGCGGCCGTGATGGCCTATGCGCTGCACCCGCTGGTCGAGAAGCTCAACGACTGGCGCATTCCTCGCTGGCTGGGCGCGGGCGTGGCGATCGGGCTGCTGATGCTGTGGCTGGCGGTGGTGCTGCTGATCGTGCCGGTGATCACCAAGCAGGTGCCGCTGCTCAAGGAGCAGGTCCGGTGCTGCTGGAGCGGATCAACGACTGGATGGTGCCCTGGGCCGCCCGCTTCGGCGTCGGACCTGCAGATCGACGTCGCCAGGTGCGCGAATGGCTCAGGGAGCTGGTGTCCGGGCATGAGCAGGAGCTGATCAATGGCTTGCTGTCGTCGCTGCGCATCGGTGGCAGCGC
>WNGS01136760.1:0-10000 GCA_020271785.1 Procambarus virginalis
CTTGTTGTTTATGATGACCTTGACACTCTTGTTGTTTGATGCCCTTGACACTCTTGTTGTTGTTGATGACCTTGACACTCTTGTTGTTGATGACCTTGACACTCTTCTTGTTGTTGATGACCTTGACACTCTTCTTGTAGTTGATGACCTTGACACTCTTGTTGTTGATGATGACCTTGACACTCTTCTTGTTGTTGATGACCTTGACACTCTTCTTGTAGTTGATGACTTTGACACTCTTGTTGTTGATGATGACCTTGACACTCTTGTTGTTGATGACTTTGACACTCTTGTTGTTGTTTATGACCTTAACACTCTTGTTGTTGTTTATGACCTTAACACTCTTGTTGTTGTTTACGACCTTAACACTCTTGTTGTTGATGTGATGACGTTGATACTGTGTGGGAGTGTAGTCAGTGTGGGAGTGTAGTGTCCTTACCTGAGGGGGTTGGGCTATTGGAGCTTAATCCTTCAAAGAAAGCTGTGATTGCTGCACCAGGCTGTTACTGACGTACAGGTGGACAACCCCTCCCCCCCCAACCACTTTCTGTCGGAACAGACAACCGACCTCGGCAGCCACAACTCCCGCTACCGTCAGTCGACCAACAATAAACTTTGGAGTGCTTAAAGTTTTCTCAGAAGATCACCCTGTACGCCTCTTGATCTTGGAGAGGTGTTAGGCGTCACATATTTAGGGGAGGGGCTCCAACACTGGCCTCGTTGTCCTGTCCTCACACCCTATTTGAGTTGCCGTGACTCCCCCATTCTCTCCTTGTTTGGAATGATTGTAAATTTTTGTAAATTTATATTTTCTGCCACCCTGTCCGCAGCTGGGCGACTTCTCTCTCTCTCTCTCTCTCTCTCTTTCAACTGCTTTCTGGGAAGCCTCACCAGGACAAGAGCAAAAACCAGTTGACAAAACACATTTAATAAAGAAAAGAACGTACACAGTACCTGAAATAAGAACAATAAACATAAGCATGCAACACGCTAGGCTGCTGCAACCTGATAGCAATCCAATATCATATCCTGGCTTCACCAACCGTCCATCTCAAGTGACTGCTCAATTCTTGGCTTGCCACTTACTACTCCCTCACTAAGTGGTGTTAAATCTCGTAATAATATTGCACAATCAGTCCTAAATATATATAAAACTCAGACTATGGCTGTAACACTAGAGACATCTGCAGAAATATTCCCCAACACCAAAAAGAAATCAATCTCTCAACTTCCACTGCACCTTTCACGCCAATAAGCATTCACTCCCCTTACACATTTGGTGTGATCACCATGAACCCCTGGTCTGCTCTTGGAGGCACACCGGCTCACTAGGGAGCCGGTCAGCCGAGCGGACAGCACGCTGGATTTGTGATCCTGTGGTCCTGGGTTCGATCCCAGGCGCCGGCGAGAAACAATGGGCAGACTTTCCTTCACCCTATGCCCCTGTTACCTAGCAGTAAAATAGGTACCTGGGTGTTAGTCAGCTGTCACGGGTTGCTTCCTGGGGGTGGAGGCCTGGTCGGGGACTGGGCCGCGGGGACACTAAAAAGCCCCGAAATCATCTCAAGATAACCTCAAGATAACTATGCATATCTCCAGGTTTCCCAGAATTGTCAACAAGGTTCTTTTGCAGTCCTCCCAAACTGCTACACAATGAAGTTCACTTCAAACACCAGTGATGCTTCACCACTGATTCCACAGACACGTGAAACTACTCTTCACTGCTCCTTTACACAGCTCGAGGTCCACTCCTCACTATGGGGGTCCTGCTCTACCACAGGGTTCAGCCTTCACTTCTCCAACCTTGAAGTTTTATTCCTTTAACTTCTTCCCTGGCCTTAGAGTTCTTCAATCAACTCCTCCAAACAAACTTGCAATTTCCATTGTCATGCCAATAAAAATATTTCCCTAGTAAAACATAATTAAAAGTATTCACAGAACATAAATATATTCCATCCAACATCTCTTTTAAACTCTCACACGTCGCGAGGGTATTCCCCTGTCCAGACGAGTCCATGCTCGACATTGGCTGGCAGCTGCCGCCTCACGAGGCTGCTTCACTCAGTCACCCACTGAAATTCGGCGAGGGTAGATACGTCGCCTCCCCTCCAGCTGATTCCTCCATCTTTACTCTCTTATTTCAGCCTTCTGCCAGAACAGGAACGCCTTCTCACCACCTTCCTCTTGAAGGTACAACAATTAGAGTTTCACCAAGGCGCGGCCAAACACTTGTTTCCAAGCCGCCTCTAATTATAAATTTACAGAGAGATGATGTACTAAGTCCCCAACAGCTTCCTCACACTTGCAGACAAGTATTCTTCACTCCAGCACTAACACGGGACTATATTCCTCCTCCTTGCAGGAGATCAACACAGTACATCCACCTCTGATTACAGTTGCGACTCAAGTGAAGGTCAAACTGTCCTGCGAGCCTCATACCTTGTCAGCAAAACCTCGACATCTCGTCAAGTCACTTATTCAACCTCTGCCCATGCTTTTAAACTATTCATTAACATTTGCCAAGTATTTAATATACATTCACATATCTACATTTCCTTTGACCTCTCAATTGGGGCTAGTTTGTCGAATAACTCTCAGGCAGGGTGTGAGATTTTTCTCTACGCCTACCTCCCTTAGGAGGTGGACTACAAGTTTAAAGGCTGCTCTTGGCAGTTAAGCATGAGTCCAGTAGAAAAAGGAGAAGCGGGAGCAAACCGCCAGGCTTCCACCAGCAGGGGTGAAAACCTGTCCACAATAGGCCGCTGGTTCCTCCTAGTTAAACATGACGTTAAAACCAATAAAGGGTAACCGACGGGTTCTCACAATCAAATTTTATATTTGTTGTGTGGCGCTATGAATTGGAATTCGAATTCCCAAGAGCGCAGCCGTCATATCAAAGATTTAAAACAACAACATCAAATATATCAGAACAATGGGAGTGGTACAGAATAGTTGAAGGTTGACATCAAAGACTGTTAACAAATAACAATTTATTATAACAAGAGACTAGACTACTACATTAAAACAAAAGAATGTCAATGACGTTACTCTACGTCCTTCCTGTGGCACTAACAATGACAGCTAGACACCAGCCCCTCGGACTGCATAATGAACTAACTCGAACATAAGCGTGCCCACAGAGGAATCAACAAGCAAGCAAGAACTAACAGATCTATAATCACAATTACAACAAATGACACAGTGAGTTCTGAACACGTCTCCAGTAACCTCCTAACTGTTCTACGCCTCAGTGCAGTCTACACCTGCAATAGCGGTTGCAATGCAATCAAATCAGTAGCCTTTCAATGACATCAATAACTAATGGGTTCACTGGCAACTCCAGCACCCTTCCTCAAATTAATCTTTACGTTAATGTCCATCCAGTGGCACCATAACCAACAGCTAAATAGCAACCCTTGCTGTGTGGCTGCATACTGAACTAACCTGAACACAGGTGTGCCCACTGATGACGCAATATTGCAAACTCAAAGAAAAATATCACAGACTAAGTTACACCACAGCGTGTGATTTAATTACGTTACAGTCCAACCAGTGGCATTTGCAACACAGCTATTCAACAGCCCCTCGAGAAATGACAGCAGGCTCCATCCTGCTGACACTTCGGGCTGACAACATGAACTAACTGAACAATTCGTCCACTGATGACACAAGCAAGCAATCAATAGTGACACGACTTCCTAGTGGCAGCTACTCTAATCACAAGCTTAAGGTCCTCCCGTCCAACAGGAGCGACCCCCGTAATCAGGTGGGTAGTCTAACAGTGACTCCCCCTATCACAACTAAAGTGAACACAGTCAGGCAAGGTGGGATTCTGGGACACAGCTCCACTCATCCCTAAGTTACTTTACCCTCGTCACTAGACGATAACCAAAAGAAATTGCCTTAATCAATTGCAACATTGATTATGTGAATAATGATGGAAATTGACTGATCACAGCAGTCAGCAACAAGTACTACTTTAATCACAACAAGTGTCTCACGCTAGACACAACATGATAGTACTCTACGTTAACACAAGTCCTCTTGTCACAATAACTCAACTCTTAAATTACATCACACTTGACTCCTTGCAAGTATTCAGTGAGTAATTCTTAATTAAGGTCAAACGGACCACTAATTACATCCCAATTGAGTTACGTTAACTAAGCCTACCCCAAGTGGGTGGCTTCTCAACAGTCTGTGTATCACTAATTACGTTTACTTACTAATGAGTGCTAATTACCCTAATTAGCCTTGAGCAATTAATTAACTGTCACCAGGACCGATAATTAATCATACATAAATACGTCTCACTCCGCACTGCCTAAGCAGGTCTCATCAAACACTGTGAATTCACGGAAGAGGAGTTAATTACCCTAATTAACAATGAGTGCAACTTAATCCACTGTCACCAGACAGAATATGATTAATATAACGTATTATGCTAACCCCATGACCTCGCTTTACCGAGTCATCTGAGTCCTCAAGACTCCAGACGTTAATTACTCCACTAATTATCATGAGCCACTAATTGCCCCAACCCTGAAAGGCAGTTAGTCTCGAGCAACTGACGTTAGCACTATCACTGACAGACTCTGACAGATCCTCTCCCACTACGTGAATTCATGATGAGAATGCTAATTACATAATTAGCTAGAGTGGTCAATTAATTGTCACACGGACAATTAATTGCACCGGACACGTATTCCCACAAGCTCAAGTTCAACACTGTTCTCCCATAACAGCACTCACTCATTCAACAACTTCAAGTGTGCACCCCCTTATCCAGTTAATTACCCCTAATTAACTCACTGAATCCTTAAGTACTCACACAACTCAAAGAAACAAAGTAACCCTAAGGTTACATAGGTCACACATATAATGGCATGCAAAACATAAAATAGCACTGCCCACATACAGTTGCGACTACTGCAACTCGTTAATTACTATGCCCACACAGTATGACACACGGTTTTGCAACAATCAAGGTATACCAATCTTACTGTCCCTCTAATCTTGCAAACGTTGCAAAAGATCGCCCGATCCCGGTGGCTTCAGCAAGACAATTTACGTTAATATAAGACACCGTCGCTCTACGCGGACAGCTGGCACTAATTCTCCCATAATTAGGCAAATTAACAAATTGCTCGCTCTCATTAAGTGACTGAGAATTTCCCTGAATACTCAAAGGGTCCCTTTAAATCCTCAACACAGTTCCTAGGACAGTAATATCGTATACCTGATAACACTGCACAAACCTGCACATAATGATACCGTCAGCATGCCCCCCATGCTAATGACATCATTAGGCAATCAGTCAGCGATCACATCTACTGACTCACCACACAACACATACAACAATCATGCAAATGAAACACATGGAAATGCCTCCATAAACAATGTAATTAATCACCAGGACATATACAGACCTCAGGATATCCACTAATAACCCTGCCCCACGGGCCTGCTTAATTAACTCTAACCTGGCCTAATTACATAATGAGGTACCATGGCACTAACCAAGGCTGGACGATTATACAGAATCGCCAGACTGGATCATTTATATGATGATTTCTCTACACTGACTGGTCCCAAACTCTAGTCAGTCTACACACAACAATATATCTACAGATATATAATTATAACACTACGTGATTTACAGTGACAATTTCCCTCTCCAGGTACTGCCCCACAGTCACCTGGGCATGCCACAGACGGGCGTCTCAGCTACTTCCCTAGCCTGGCCGGGCTAGGGGCTCACACAACTTTTCTACTATGATTTCCACTAATCTGAGACACCGATAAAGTACTCACGTTTCCTTCCACACATTTCCTCATTTCCCAGGTCCTTACCACCTGGCTGTCAACACTTAGCTTGCTCCTCGTGCGTCGACAAGATGTGGCCTAGGCTGTCCTGGGAATGTGGCCAAGGGGTGGCCAAAGGTGGTGGCCAACATGTGGCCACTGCGTGGCCTTCAGGAGGGTGGCCACGGGTGGCGCGTGACGTCACAGCACCCCACCCCACCCCACCCGCAGCTCGCGCGCGGTGTAAGGTGGGTGGCCGGCCGGGCGCCCGGGCCGCATGGGTGGGTGCTGGGCGCCGGCGGGGCCAGGGGCGGCCTGGGTGGCCAGAGGGCGGCCTGGGTGGCCGCGTGCCATACACACTTGGATGGGGAATCACTAACAACCCATCATACCAGAGCATGACTCGCTCTTACACTGGGGTTACAGGAGTGACACTGGCCGGCGTCACCTCCCCATGGACGACGTCGGGCGCAATTCAAAGTCCAAGTCCCAGTTTCTCGCAATTTTGGGCTTCGACACACCCAGGGTGGCTGGAGTGCCATGCAATATGAGTAAACAGAACGACAGGAGCGATAACGGTGGTGGGGTGGCAGGCCCGCCACCCCCCACCTAGACACTACTCACACCCTGGCTGCCCAATTCAAACTAACCTCTTTGGCGGCTAGAGAGGCTCACATGCCCATATTTCTCCCCCTACCTTGTCTTGACCAATCAGCAGGAAGCCGGCACTGGTCCTGATGCCGCTTCCAATGACAGCTTTTCGCGCCAAAACTCGGCATAGGAGTAGGGGTGCTTAGACCAATCACACGGGCCCCTCGCCTGTGGCGTGGCGTGACGTCACAAGGAGGGTGAGGCCTAACACAACGTCTCAACGTCTCCCTTGGTGGGGGGGAGGCAGCGTTCCCCCACTGTCCCCCCTCCACCTCTAACGGTTTTTGTTATACTACCCTCTCTGTTTCACAGAACAGGCAAATTTTGCTGTAATTCTCTCTACAGAGCAATCACAGACCTCTCATTAGTTTTAACTGCCAGCATTTAACATAAGCTTTCATATGACACCCAACAAGTATATGTAAATTTGAAAGCTTCAGTTTCTAGAGTCCCTAGAGCGACTAGCCTATTCTAGAAACTAGGAAAACTAGCTGAGGAGATTCTACATCTCCTCACCNAATTCAAAGTCCAAGTCCCAGTTTCTCGCAATTTTTGGGCTTCGACACACCCAGGGTGGCTGGAGTGCCATGCAATATGAGTAAACAGAACGACAGGAGCGATAACGGTGGTGGGGGTGGCAGGCCCGCCACCCCCCACCTAGACACTACTCACACCCTGGCTGCCCAATTCAAACTACCACTTTGGCGGGCCAGAGAGGCCCACATCCCCCTATTTCTTCCCCTACCTTGTCTTGACCAATCAGCAGGAAGCCGGCACTGTTCCACATGCCGCTTCCAATGACAGCTTCTCGCGCCAAAACTCGGCATAGGAGCAGGGGTGCTTAGACCAATCACACGGGCCCCTCGCCTGTGGCGTGGCGTGACGTCACAAGGAGGGTGAGGCCTAACACAACGTCTCAACGTCTCCCTTGGTGGGGGGGGGAGGCAGCGTTCCCCCACTGTCCCCCCTCCACCTCTAACGGTTTTTGTTATACTACCCTCTCTGTTTCACAGAACAGGCAAATTTTGCTGTAATTCTCTCTACAGAGCAATCACAGACCTCTCATTAGTTTTAACTGCCAGCATTTAACATAAGCTTTCATATGACACCCAACAAGTATATGTAAATTTGAAAGCTTCAGTTTCTAGAGTCCCTAGAGCGACTAGCCTATTCTAGAAACTAGGAAAACTAGCTGAGGAGATTCTACATCTCCTCACACAGTCGATCCCCCAACTGGACCCAGTCGATCCCTCTACTGGACCCCAGTCGATCTTCTTACTGGACCCAGTCGATCTTCTTACTGAACCCAGTCGATCCCCCAACTGGACCCAGTCGATCCCCCAACTGGACCCAGTCGATCCCCAACTGGACCCGTCGATCCCCCAACTGGACCAGTCGATCCCCCAACTGGACCCAGTCGATCCCCCTACTGGACCCAGTCGATCCCCCAACTGGACCCAGTCGATCCCCCAACTGGACCCAGTCGATCCCCCAACTGGACCCAGTCGATCCCCAAACTGGACCCAGTCGATCCCCCAACTGGACAGAGTCGATCCCTGACTGGACCCAGTCGATTCCTCTACTGAACCCGGCGATCCCACTATGGACCCAGTCAATCCTGCTACTAGACCCAGTCGAACCTCTACTGGACCCAGTCGATCCTCCTACTGGACCCAGTTGATCCTGCTACCGGACCCAGTCGATCCCCAACTGGACCCAGTCAATCCTCCACTGGACCCAGTCGATCCCCTTACTGGACCCAGTCAATCCCTCCACTGGACCCAGTCGATCCCCTTACTGGACCCAGTCGATCCCTCAACTGGATAGAGTCGATCCCCCAACTGGACCTATAGTCTATCCCTCACTGAAACCAGCCGATTAACCCAACTGGAGCCAGTTGATCCCCCAACTGGAGCCAGTCGATCCTGCTAATGGAGCCAGTCGGTCCCCCTGCTGGACCCAGGACCCATTCGACCCCCCTACTGGACCCAGTCGATCCCCCTACTGGACCCAGTCGATCCTGCTAATAGACCCAGTCGATCCTTCTACTGGACCCAGTCGATCCCTCTACTGGACCCAGTCGATCATGCTACTGGACCCTGTCGATCCTGCTACTGACCCAGTCGATTCCCACCTGGACCCAGTCGATCATCCTACTGGACCCAGTCGATCCCTACTGGACCCAGTCAATCCTGCTAATGGACCCAATCGATCCCCCCTACTGGACCCAGTCTATCCTACTACTGGACCCCCAGTCGATTCCGCTACTATATACCCAGTCGATCCCTCTACTGGACCCATTCAATCCCCTCTACTGAACCCAGTCCACCCCTCTACTGGACCCAGTCGATCCTGCTACTGGACCCAGTCGATCTCCACCTGGACCCAGTCGAACTCTCGACTAGCCCAGTCGATCCCTCTAGTGGACCCAGTCTATCCTCCAACTGGACGAAGTTGATCCCCTACTGCACCCAATCGATCCCTCTACTGGAGCCAGTCGATCCCAACTGGACAGAGTCGATCCCCTGACTGGACCCAGGCGATCCCTCTACTGAACCCAGGCGATCCCACTACTGGACCCAGTCAATCCCCCAACTGGACCCAGTCAATCCTGCTACTGGATCCAGTCGAACCCTCTACTGGAACCAGTCGATCCTCCTACTGGACCCAGTTGATCCTGCTACCGGACCCAGTCGATCCCTCTACTGGACCCCTGTCGATCCTCCTACTGGACCCAGTTGATCCTGCTACCGGACCCAGTCGATCCCTCTACTGGACCCCTGTCGATCCTCCTACTGGATCCAGTTTATCCCTCTACTGGACCCAGTCGATCGATCTACTGGATCGACTGGGTCCAGTAGAGGGATCGACTGGGACCAGTTGGATGATCGACTGGGACCAGTATGAAGATCGACTGATTCAAATTGGACTGTGTCCAGTAGGAGGATCGACTGATTCTAGTAGGTTCCAGGCTCCGGCAATGCTGTTACAGAGAAATCCTGGCGTGACGGTCTGCTGTTGCCCGGTGTGTGGCAGTCACAACAGTGTTTCTCGTGTAGAATGAGAGCATTTCCAGTATCGTCGGAGCCGGGATTTGCAGGAACAAATACGTTATTGTGCCTTTCTCGCTGCCGCTCGGTTCTGGTAGAATATGGCCGGTGGCGCCGAAGTTACCACCAGAGAAGAGGGTCCAGTGGCTAGAGCTGGTCCCGGCGACTAAAGTCCCGCGTCGTCCTCTACCCCAAGTGCTTCTGTTTTGAAGCTCGTCCAAATCAGACGAAGGATACCCAAAGGCAAAACGTAATCCGAATTTCCTTGTGAGTGCCGGGCCGGAAACTATACTCTCCTTGAAGGGTCTCAGACCTGAAAGGTTTTACGAGATGGTTGGGCATTCTGGACCAAATCGAGCCCAAAAAAATACCTTTCTCCAAAAATCGGACATGGTACATAAGGCATTCTTGTGCTGGGCGACCACTTCAAAACTCTTTTGAACGATGTAATAACATCACCTTAAGGCGTCCTGTAGATACCAGTTGCGTTGCTC
>WNGS01136763.1:0-11375 GCA_020271785.1 Procambarus virginalis
TCTTGAGATGATTTCGGGGTTTTAGTGTCCCCGCGGCCCGGCCTCGACCAGGCCTCCACCCCCAGGAAGCAGCCCGTGACAGCTGACTAACACCCAGGTACCTATTTTACTGCTAGGTAACAGGGGCATAGGATGAAAGAAACTCTGCCTATTGTTTCTCGCCGGCGCCTGGATCGAACCCAGGACCACAGGATCACAAGTCCAGTGTGCTGTCCGCTCGGCCGACCGGCCCGTGGTTATGGTTATGGCAGATGGATTGAAATAAACATCTCTTCATTCTTCATTCTTATTCATTCTTTATTCATTCTTATTCGCATTCAAATACATATTTCCTTGTGTTTAGTGGGTTCAGTCAGCCGGAACAGTTGAAGAACTAATTCCTTTGATATTATGATGATGTTAAGAGACCCCCTCTCTCCTCCCCAGGGTTTGATCCTTGTGTCATAGCCTTAGTGACAGCTTGATCCTTCGTCAAAGAGATGGTATAAGAGTTGAATGTGTGTGTGTGTGTGTGTGGTGTGTGTGTGTGTGTGTGTGGTGTGTGTGTGTGTGTGTGTGGTGTGTGTGTGTGTGTGTGTGTGTGTGTGTGTGTACTCACCTAATTGTACTCACCTAATTGTGCTTGCGGGGGTTGAGCTTTGGCTCTTTGGTCCCGCCTCTCAACTGTCAATCAACAGGTGTACAGATTCCTGAGCCTACTGGGCTCTATCATATCTACACTTGAAACTGTGTATGGAGTCAGCCTCCACCACATCACTTCCTAGTGCATTCCATTTATTAACTACTCTGACACTGAAAAAATTCTTTCTAACGTCTCTGTGGCTCATCTGGGTACTAAGTTTCCACCTGTGTCCCCTTGTTCGTGTCCCACCCGTGGTGAAGAGTTTCTCTTTGTCCGCCCTGTCAATTCCCCTGAGAATTTTGTAGGTGGTTATCATGTCTCCCCTTACTCTTCTGTTTTCCAGGGATGTGAGGTTCAGCTCCTTTAGCCTTTCCTCGTAGCTCAATCCTCTCAGTTCCGGGACGAGCCTGGTGGCATACCGCTGAATCTTCTCTAACTTTGTCTTGTGTTTAACTAGGTATGGACTCCAGGCTGGAGCTGCATACTCCAGGATTGGTCTTACATAAGTGGTATACAGGGTTCTGAAAGATTCCTTACACAAATTTCTAAAGGCAGTTCTTATGTTGGCCAGTCTAGCATATGCCGCTGATGATATTCTTTTGATGTGGGCTTCTGGGGACAGGTTCGGTGTGATATCAACCCCCAGATCTTTCTCTCTATTTGACTCTTGTAGGATTTCCCCTCCCAATGATACCTTGTGTTCAGCCTCCTGCTCCCTTCTCCTAATTTCATCACCTTACACTTTCCCGAGTTGAACTTTAGCAGCCATTTTCTAGACCATTCCTCCAGTTTATCCAGGTCATCCTGTAGTCTCTGTCTATCTTCATCCGTCTTGATTCTTCTCATAATTTTTGCATCATCAGCAAACATTGAGAGGAATGAGTCTATACCCTCCGGAAGATCGTTCACATATATTAGAAACAGGATGGGTCCAAGTACTGAGCCCTGTGGGACTCCGCTGGTGACATCTCGCCACTCTGATGTCTCCCCCCTCACCGTTACTCGCTGTTTCCTGTTGCTTAAGTACTCCCTTATCCACTGGAGCACCTTCCCTTTTACTCCTGCCTGTTGCTCCAACTTTTTTAACAGCCTTTTGTGCGGTACTGTGTCAAAGGCTTTTTGGCAATCCAGGAAAATGCAGTCGGCCCACCCTTCTCTTTCCTGCCTAATTTTTGTTGCTTGGTCATAAAATTCTATTAAACCTGTGAGGCACGATTTACCATCCCTGAACCCATGTTGGTGGTGCGTTACAAAGTTATTTCCCTCTAGATGCTCTACGAGCCTTTTCCTCACGATCTTCTCCATTACCTTGCATGGTATACAAGTTAAGGAAACTGGCCTGTAATTCAGTGCCTCTTGCCTGTCACCCTTTTTGTATATTGGGACCACGTTAGCTGTCTTCCAACTTTCTGGTAAGTCTCCTGTTTCCAGTGACCTGTTATACACCATAGAGAGTGGCACACTTAGTGCTTCTGCACCTTCCTTTAGTATCCATGGTGAGATTCTGTCAGGCCCAACAGCCTTTGTCACATCCAGCTCCAGCAGACACCTTTTGACCTCATCACTGGTGAGGTCAAATTCCTCCAAGGTTGCTTGATTTGCCGCCGCCTCATTTAGTGCAGGGGCTTCTTGTTCTATTGTGAAGACCTCCTGGAATTTCTTGTTGAGTTCTTCACACACTCCTTGTCATTCTCTGTGTATCTGTTCTCCGCTTTTTGCAGCTTCATCACTTGTTCCTTCACTTGTGCGTGTGTGTGTGTGGGTAACTATCTTATTTATATTAATCTGACTTGTTTGTTAACCAAAGTGTTATCACCAAAACCATATTTTATTGCAGTTTTAAATATAAATAAAAGTGAGCTGATAATGTAGTTACTTGTTATAAGTCAGGTTAATAAGTCAGGTAGCGCGGCCCACAGGTCCACCTCCCACATCTACACCCAGTGCCAAACACCACCAGTACAAACCCTTTACTGGGTCAATTCAATGCTCATCCACAAGCATTACCTCTTGAATATTTATTTTATTGTTTATTCTGTAGGCCAATTCCCACTGTGCTATTGAAGATAGTGTGACTGTGCACAAGGTTGAACAGAGTACCATTCATATTCCAGTCATGGTGGTGTAGGGCAGTGCAAACAGGGAATGTTGGCAGCTTGTTTTTAGGTTTATAAGATCATTAGGTACTAGTACAGAGTATTTGAATATGGCTATGTAGTAGATTTTAGAAAATTCTGGGAGTTCATATTTGTATAGAATTTTAGATCGTGTGAAGACTGATGTTGATAGACGAGTGATTCGCTACTGTCCAGAAGCAATGTCCGGAGAGTGATGTGGTATTGGAATGCATTGGCTGTTATTAAAAATTCCGTAACATATTTCATCTATACCTGATAAATATTAATCACTTGATTAACAAGATATTTAATATTATTGGTATTGGAATGATTAGGTAACAATATGCAGGATTAAGCCAGGGAAGAAAATCCACCAAGAGTCATTTTTGTATCCATGATCCCCCATCCCCGCCATAAGGAGAAGGCTTTCTCCAGCAATATATTGGCAAATTAAAAATTCTGTTTACTTGAGTCGAGGGAAGAATGATTTGTATGTGAGAATCAGTAGCCAAGAAGTGTTGTGTTACAAAGTAAATGACAGAACAGCAGGTGATGAGATGCTCTAGCAACTGAGGTGCTTCCTCATTAGAAATAGTTTGGATCTCTGCCTTGGCCGTGTCCTCCTTTCTTTGGAGTGTAAAATAGATTTGTGCATGATAAATTCTAGAGCATAGGATGGGTGGAAGGCTGAGCTAAGATGGTGAGCCAAGGGTGGCAAGTAATGGGAGGGGGAGAGGCGACTGGCGGGTGTGCACGGTGCTACCACTGCTCGGGGCCCCGTAGACAGACACGTAGGGGCCACGTTATACACAGCATGACTGCTGCACTATTGAGAGGGCCTAGTACCGACTTGTGTACTTAATTGTAGGGCTTACCTGGACGATATTGTATTATACAGCCTCATTTGTGAAGAGCATGTAGTAGGATTACGAAAGCTATTCAGGTCCCTGATGCAGGCAAATTTAACTATCAATGTACATAAATGTAGGTTGGCCCAAGGAATCATTGTGTATTTGGGCCATGAGGTCAGGCAAGGAAAGGTAATCCTCTTCAAGACAAGATTCAGGCCATCGTGGACTATCCAGTCTTAACGAGTAAGAAAGAGGTAGAGATTCATAGGTATGATTGCCTACTACTGGAGGTATTATAAATTTGACTCCATTGTTGTGGCACCCCTGACCAAGTTGTTGAAAAAATGGGGGTCAGGTTCTAGTAGACACAAGAGTGTCTGAACAATTTTGAAAGCCTAAAAGGAACCTTGTCATCTTCCCCAGTGTTGGCCAGCCCCCCAGTTTGATCTCGAGGTTATCTTGAGATGATTTCGGGGCTTAGCGCCCCCACGGCCCGGTCCTTGCTTGACCAGGCATCCTTATGGTTACACATTCCCAGGAAGCAGCTTGTAGCAGCTATCTAACTCCCAGGTACCTATTTGCTGCTAGGTGAAAGGGGCCATCAGTGTGAGAATAGTTTTGCACATTTGTCTCTGCCTCCCAGGGGGATCGAACCCGGAACCTCAGAACTACGAATCCAAAGCGCTGTCCACTCCACTGTCAGGATCGAAGCTGTCAGGCAGATTAGCCATATATCCTGTATATTGATGCTTCTGATTTAGGTGCGTGGGGTCAGTATTATTTAAAAAAGGAGGGAGATACTGTCGATCATCCAGTGTATTATTTTTCCAAGAAGTTCGATAGTGCGAAGGTGCAGGGGCAGTATTGTTTCAAAAAGGGGCAGATACACTAGATGATCGACAGTATTATTTTTCCAGGAAGTTCGATAAAGATCAGAAACTATTCTGTGGTGGAAAAGGAAGCCTTGACACTAATCCTAACCTGCCATAAAATATGCTATGGAGAGTGATATAATTTTTCCAGAGTAACTAGTCAATGAAAATCCCCAGCTCTGTACTTAGTCACTGAAAACGGGGATACTATTAAAACCGACTTCACAACTCTCCAGTGGTATACAAGACAAAATGACCACCACAATCACACACTCCATGAACACCACTTGACTTGCTCAGGATGTGGGCAGTCTCTCGTGCACTAGGCTATCTATAAAACAATAAGAATCTACCACTCTACTGGTGAATACTAAACTGAATGGCCATTACACTTCATGTATAAGCACATTGAAAAAACCTATTACCTAGTTTATACGACAAAACAACTCTTAAGTGCAAAGGCTACACATCACCGGGCCATGTCTCGACATTGCCTCCCAGTGGACAACCGACTCCACAAGTCTGCGCTTCTAGTTGAATGCAGACCGCAGTCAGACGAATGTGTTTGAGCGCCTAGGCATAGTAATTTCCCTACTAAGCCATCTCAAACTATCCTTCATAGGTTAATCATTTGAGATGTAGAGAACTAGAGGTGCATCCAGTCACACAAACACCTCCGGTAAATGTCTGATTAACGGACTGATGGCTGTGCCAGGCAGCTGGAATGGTGGAGATCTGTGCCAGGCAGCTGGAATGGTGGAGATTTGAGATGTTCCTAATGTCTGTGCTTACACCGGAGCTACGCTCACAGCGGGCAGTGTTATCAACTCATGCAGTCAACACCTGTGCCTACTGCCTGCTTAGTTTTTTCCGGGCCAAAGCGACAGTGACAGTGAAGAAGCAAGTTGTGTGGCAGCTTTAAAGTGGTGGGAGAAAAGGGACAGCGAATGGATTTATTCTAATGATTAGTATTTAGTGTGCCGAGTTTCAAGAGGATTCTTGCTAATGTTTTAAAGTAATGAGGGGAGTGAATAGTGTACTGTACAGCTAGATATTGTTATTAATAACATATTGAGACTGTTGAAAGAATATAGGTTTATTTTGATAAGGCTTATTTTAATAAGGACTACATATACCTGACATCATTGTGTACATAAACACAGTATTGAAAAACAATATTTACATTTAATTGACTGCTAGATTTGTGTGTGTCACCAGCAATGAAAAACAAAATGGTGTAGTTGTAACTAGCACCTTCTGCCCATGTGAGTTGACAAGAAAAGTAAACATCCATCGGACCTCTGGAAAGAAGCATGCTATGGCAAGGAGACTAGAGTCCAGGACTGGAAGCTCAACTCCAGCCTGTCACTCCCACGTGTGTTGTGGTAGACAGCACAGCGGCACTGTTGAAGCTAGACAGTGAATGGTGTGGATGGAGTTTCTTTATGGCTGTTCCAGCAGCACCACCCTAAGGACAGTTTGTGGTGCACTGGCACAGCTCTTGATACTACCACGTTCACTCAAGTCTCAAAGTGTGCGGCAGTCGACTCCCTTTCTTAGTTTAGGCCCTGAAGTTGGTGGGGCAGCCACTGCAATACCAGAAATACGACCCGTTGTTATTCTCTGATTGCTGTGGCCGCAACACTTCACCTAGAGTTAAGGCACTTCCAAAGTTAGGAAAATACAAAAAGATGTGTTATTCAAATCTGTGCCTTTTGTGAAAGTTTCTCTTCCTTTCTTTACTTTCAGTACACTTTCTTCACTGAATTTTGTGCAAACGAATCTAGATGGAAGAAATTTTAAGGAAAAGATGGTTAAAAGGCAAGCCATAGTTTCAAATGTAACCAATAGACCTATTGCTGAAGAGCTGTGTCAAGTGGAGGTTGAGCAGGCTAGGTGTTGAAGCCTTCTCCCCTCTCCTACCTCACACCACTTAAAGGTGGTGATGACATTCACCCTATGAGGTGGTCTTGTGCTGCTCTGACACACAAGTCTTGGTCGAGATGGTGGTATTAACTGGCACCCCTTTGTGTGCTGAACTTGCACACTGAAATAGCTGATCAGGTGCATCACCCAGAGCTAATGCATAAGGTTAATCTTTTGAAATGTGATTTTTTTTTTAAATTATATAAGATGTAAACAGTTGTAGCAATGAATGTGCCTATTCCAAACGTCTTCCCTGTGCTCCGGAGGGGACGAGTTGGGAAACTTTAGCAAACGTGCGTCCCTGTTGTGGTGTAGCATTCTGGAGTCCCCCATGCCTCCCTTCATGCCCCTGCAGCCTTCCCCCTCCCCGTCCTCCTGCACCACACCCGCCACCCCATCACCCGGGCTCTAGGAAAACATCCAAATGGTTCAAAACACACAATACTACATTAAATTTGTTATTGTGGCTCAAGTTCATCAAGCGACTGAATAAGTATGTGATATAAATGTAACCATATTGGCCTTTCATGTAGTCTAGCTGTTTGTTTTGGTTACATATCTAGAGCCAGAGTCAAGGTGGCTTATTAGAATTGTGCGCGCCCCCGTGTGCCCGCGCGCCTGTGCATGCGTGCCATTATAAGGGAAAGCTGAGTAATGTGTTGGGGTTTGATGGGTAACTATCTTATTTATATTAATCTAACTTGTTTGTTAGCCAAAGTTATCACCAAAGTCATATATTATTGCAGTTTTAAAGTTAATAAAAGTAAACGTGAGCCGATAATGTGGTTACTTGCTATAAGTCAGGTTAATAAGGCAGGTAGCGCGGCCCACAGGTCCACCTTCCACGCCCGCATCTACACCCAGCGCCCAAACCCACCAGTATAAACCCTTTACTGGGTCAATTCAATGTTCATCCACAAGCATTACCTCTTTAAAATTTATTTTATTGTTTATTCTGTAGGCCAATTCCCACTCTGCTATTGAAGATAGTGTGACTGCACAAGGTCGAACAGAGTACCATTCATATTCCAAAGTCTTGGTGGTGTAGCGCAGTGCAAACAGGGAATGTTGGCAGCTGGTTTATATTGTTTTTAGGTTTATAAGATCATTAGGTACTAGTACATCTTGAGGGTTATCTTGAGATGATTTCGGGGCTTTTCAGTGTCCCCGCGGCCCAGTCCTCGACCAGGCATCCACCCCCAGGAAGCAGCCAGTGACAGCCGACTAACACCCAGGTACCTATTTTACTGCTAGGTGACAGGGGCATAGGGTGAAAAACTCTACCCATTGTTTCTCGCCGGCGCCTGGGATCGAACCCAGAACCACAGGATCAAGTCCAGCGTGCTGTCTGCTCGGCCGACTGGCTCCCAGTACAGTGTGTTTCAATATGGCTATATAGTAGATTTTAGAAAATTCTGGGAGTTCATATCTGTATAGAATTTTAGATCGTGTTAAGACTGACATTGATAGACGAGTGATTCGCTACTGTCCAGATGTAATGCCCCGAATGTGATGTGGTACTGGAATGCATTGACTTATTAAAAATTCCATAACATATTTCATTCATACATGATAAATATTAATCACTTGATTAACAAGTTATTTAATATTATAGGTATTAGAATGATTAGTTAACAGAATATGCAGGATTGAGCCAGGGAAGAAAACCACCAAGAACCATTTTTATCTCAATGATCCCCCATCCCCTCTCTAACAAAGCTTTCTCCATCAATATATTGCCAAACTAAAAATTATGTTTAGTTGAGTCGAGGAAAGAATGATTTGCATGTGAGAATCAGTAGCCAGGAAGTGTGTTGCAAAGTAAATGACAAAACAGCAGGTGATGAGATGCTCTAGCAACTGAGGTGCTTCCTCATTAGAGATAGTTTGGAAATCTCTGCCTTGGTCGTCGTGTCCTTTCTTTGGAGTGGAAAATAGATGTGTGCATGATAATTTCTAGAGCATAGGATAGGTGGAAGGCTGAGCCAAGATGGTGGGCCAAGGATGGCAAGTGGTGGCTGGGGGGCGACTGGCGGGTGTGCACGGCGCAACCACTGCTCGGGGCCCCGTAGATGAGACACCCATAGGGGACATAAGAGCATAAGAACAAAGGTAACTGCAGAAGGCCTATTGGCCCATACGAGGCAGCTCCTATTTATAACCACCCAATCCCACTCATATACATGTCCAACCCATGCTTGAAACAATCGAGGGACCCCACCTCCACAATGTTACGCGGCAATTGGTTCCACAAATCAACAACCCTGTTACTGAACCAGTATTTACCCAAGTCTTTCCTAAATCTAAACTTATCCAATTTATACCCATTGTTTCGCGTTCTGTCCTGTGTTGATACTTTCAATACCCTATTAATATCCCCTTTGTTATGTCCATTCATCCACTTGTAAACCTCTATCATGTCACCCCTAACTCTTCGCCTTTCCAGTGAATGCAAATTAAGCTTTGTTAATCTTTCTTCATATGAAAGATTTCTAATTTGGGGAATTAACTTAGTCATCCTACGCTGGACACGTTCAAGTGAATTTATATCCATTCTATAATATGGCGACCAAAACTGAACTGCATAATCTAAATGGGGCCTAACCAGAGCAAGATATAGCTTGAGAACCACACCAGGTGTCTTGTTACTTACGCTGCGATTAATAAATCCGAGTGTCCTATTTGCCTTATTACGAACATTTATGCATTGATCCTTTTGTTTTAAATTCTTACTAATTATAACTCCCAGATCCCTTTCGCAATCCGACTTCGCAATCTCAACACCATCTAGCTCGTATCTTGTAACTATCATCATTACCTAGCCTCAGAACTTTACATTTATCAGCATTAAACTGCATCTGCCAGTCCTTTGACCATTTCAAAACCCTATCTAGATCAACTTGAAGTGATAGTGAGTCCTCCTCCGAATTAATTTCCCTACCGATTTTCGTATCATCGGCAAATTTGCAAATGTTGCTACTCAAACCTGAATCTAAATCATTTATATATATTATAAACAACAGAGGTCCCAAGACAGAGCCTTGAGGCACTCCACTTACAACATTTTCCCACTCTGACTTGACTCCATTTATACTAACTCTCTGTTTCCTTTGGTATAGCCATGCCCTAATCCAGCTTAATATAGCACCCCCAATACCATGAGCCTCTATCTTTTTAATCAGTCTTTCATGTGGCACTGTATCGAAAGCTTTGCTAAAGTCAAGGTACACAACATCACAATCCTTACCACTATCAACTGCCTCAACTATGCTAGAATAAAAAGATAACAAATTTGTTAAACATGAACGGCCATTTATAAAACCATGTTGCGACTCAATTATTAATTTATGTTTTTCAAGATGAAGACGAATTTTATTTGCTATTATAGATTCGAGTAACTTTCCCACAATAGACGTTAGGCTAATTGGTCGATAGTTAGACGCAAGTGATCTATCTCCTTTCTTAAAAACTGGTATCACATTAGCAACTTTCCAAAACTCTGGCACTGTGCCTGACTCTATTGATTTATTAAATATGATTGACAGTGGGTCACAAAGCTCCTCTTTGCATTCTTTCAGCACTCTGGCAAACACTTCATCCGGCCCTGGGGATTTGTTTGGTTTGAGTTTTACTATTTGTTTAAGAACATCCTCCCTGGTAACTGCTAAACTCGTCAACCTGTCCTCGTCCCCACCCACATAGACTTGTTGGGCTGAAGGCATATTGTTAAGTTCCTCTTTAGTAAATACAGATACAAAATATTTATTAAAAATACTACTCATCTCTTCATCACTATCTGTTATTTGACCTGTCTCAGTTTTTAATGGACCTATCCTTTCCCTAGTCTTAGTTCGATATAACTGAAAAAACCCTTTAGGATTTGTCTTTGCTTGCCCTGCTATACGAACTTCATAGTTTCTTTTTGCTTTCCTTATCTCTTTTTTAACATTTCTAACTAGTTGTACGAATTCCTGTTCTAAAGTGACCTCCCCATTTTTAATCCTCTTGTACCAAGCTCTCTTTTTACCTATAAGATTCTTCAAATTCTTTGTTATCCACTTTGGGTCATTAGTAATCGATCTATTCAATTTGTGTGGTATACTACGTTCCTGTGCTTTGTTTAGAATATTCTTAAATACGTTATAAATTGAATCTACATCGAAATCCCCATTTACATCACCCATCGCTGGGTTCATGTCTCGCTCCAAGACCGGCCCCCACCCCATACCCAAGACTTTCCAATCAATTTGACCCAAAAAATTTCTTAGGCTATTAAAATCAGCTTTTCGAAAATCTGGCACTTTAACAGAATTTTCTCCTACAGGTCTATTCCATTCTATGCCAAATCTGATTTCTTTGTGATCACTGTTCCCTAGCTCACTCCCTATTTCGATGTCATTAATTTGTGTTTCCCTGTTAGTTAACACTAAATCTAAAATATTATTTTCCCGTGTTGGTTCCTTAATGTGTTGCGTAAGAAAGCAATCGTCAATTAATTCTAGAAAATCTTCTGCTTCACTATTCCCTGTTTTGTTCAACCAGTTTATTCCACTCAAATTAAAGTCACCCATGACATAAATACTGTTAGATCTAGATGCCCTAGATATTTCATCCCATAGATGCTTTGCTTCCATTCTGTCTAAATTTGGTGGCCTATATATAACTCCAATTATAATATTATTTGCTTTTTCGTTTAATTCTATCCAAATAGTTTCTGTGTGTGGCTCAGTTTTGATTCCCTCTTTGAGACTACATTTCAAATTGTCCCTAACGTATATGGCTACTCCACCACCTCGTCTAATATATCTATCTGTGTGAAATAGTTTAAATCCATTTATTTGATATTCGGCTAATAGTTCTCTATTATCAACATTCATCCACGTTTCGGTAAGTGCAATAATATCTATTTTTTCTGTGCAGACAAGAGCATTTAATTCGTTAATTTTATTTCTTAGACTTCTACTGTTTGTGTAATATACCCTAAGTG
>WNGS01136773.1:0-10282 GCA_020271785.1 Procambarus virginalis
GTATTGACATATTTTCCATGTGATGTTTCTATCTTGTTTCAGAGAACCAGAACTTGTGTAAGTCATTTGAGTGGTGTTGTCTGAGTGATGCCTGGTGATAATTATATTGTTGTTGCTCAGTTGATTATGTTGTTGTGGCTCAGTTGATTATATTGGTGTATTGTGTTTATATAAGCAGCGTTGTACCTTGTGAAATTATTAGTGCTGTGAATTGAAGTATCAAGTGTTACCATGTTATGACTTGTCTTCGTGATAAGTAATAATCTTTATCGAAGAATCATTGAACGTAATTCATTGTTTTGACAGCTGTCCTTGTGACTGTATTTAACGTAATTAGTAAAGTATTAACTAATTATTACTAATTTTTTGGCAAGCTCTCTGTATGATAACGTAATTAACGTAATTCATCTTGATTGATTAACTGTCCGTGTGGACAGATTGTTAAAGTAATTACTCACTGATTGTATAATTGGCTTGGTGACAAGGGTAATTAGAATAAAGAGTTACTGTTTGTTTAATCTGCTCAGTGAAAGATTGTAATTAACGTAAATTATCTTTTATGATCATCTAGGTGACAGTAATTAATATAATTAATAACGTAATAAAGTAATTGTATATTTGATTTGATTGATCAAATATACAAATATTGAGTGCTCTTGAACTCCTTTCAAGAGCACTGCCCCCTATAATTCATGATGCTACAAGCTAATTCTGAACCTTCTATTTAACGAGGGTCGTCTCATAGGATCGAACCTATTCATAGCCCAAACACTAAAACAATGAACAGTCTCTGGACGAGTGGTAGTGGTAAGCGCTCGCCTGGCGTTCCGTGAACGATTTGTCCTAGGTTAGTATCTGGCGGGGAGGATTTACTGGGCGCAAATCCTTAACTATTGCCTCTGTTTAACTCAACAGTAAAGGGTACTTGGTTGTAAAAACGATTCTTCGCGGGGGTCGTATTCCAGGGAACATAGGATTAAGGACTTGCCCGAAATCCCTGGAATGCGACCCCCGCAAAGAATAGTTTTTACAACCAAGTACCCATTATACTGTTGAGTATAATGGGTACTTGAGTATATATACAACCTCTGTCGGCTAAGCAGGAGCCGCGGCGACACACAGAGAGGGATACCAGTCAACCAAGTACAGGGAATTAGATCACCGGTACAATTTCGTTCCAATAGATCCTGGGCCCATGGGGAGAGAACGCAAGAAGGTTTTTTAGGATCTTGGTTCCAGGCTCATTTACACAAGAGACCCTAGAGCGGCAAGTTTCTCTTCCAGCACCTCAGTGTCGCCGTCCAGAGGGAGAATGCCCACTGTTTGCCCGGCGTCCGAGGAGTTCGAAGAAATCTACAGCCTCTAGGAAACAAGCTTCCTCTTATGTCCTCTTAATGTACATTTTTTGTAAACAATCATATATGTAACTGTACAACCTTGCATAATAATGTGTAAAAAAAATAGGGGGCTGAAGGAGAAGTGAACGCTCATACGTATTCAGAGTTAAATGGCAAGTTTTCTCTGAATGCTCTTTGTTCTCTTCTTTGAGGCTGTGGTCCATGCAATTGCACCAGTGGTGGTACCCGCCTAATATATATATAGATATATATATATATATATATATATATATATATATATATATATATATATATATATATATATATATATATATATATTTATATATATATGTCGTACCTAGTAGCCAGAACTCACTTTTTGGCCTACTATGCAAGGCCCGATTTGCCTAATAAGCCAAGTTTTCCTGAATTAATATATTTCTCAATTTTTTTTCTTATGAAAAGATAAAGCTACCCATTTCATTATGTATGAGGTAAAAAATTTTTCATTGGAGTAAAATTAACGTAGTAGATATATGACCGAACCTAACCAACCCTACCTAACCTAACCTAACCTATCTTTATAGGTAGGTTAGGTTAGGTAGCCGAAAAAGTTAGGTTACGTTAGGTTAGGTAGGTTAGGTAGTCGAAAAACAATTAATTCATGAAAACTTGGCCTATTAGGCAAATCGGGCCTTGCATAGTAGGCTGAGAAGTGCGTTCTGGCTACTAGGTACGACATATATATATATATATATATATATATATCATATATACATATTATATCTATATATTAATATATATATTATCATATATATTATATATATAATATATATATATATATATATATATATATATATATATATATATATGTACTTATTTATATGTACACAGATATATATATATATATATACATATATATATATATATATATAGATATATATATATATACATATATATATATATATATATATATATTATATTATATATATAGCTTTATCCTTCCCACCAGGATCAGCAGGTGGGTTCACAGGACTAAGACCCAACCACATCAAACAAATGCTCAACCCTGCACTGGGAGACATTGCACAGGGCCTCCTGGTGGAACTAACAAGATTCGCCAACACATGTCTAGCTGGCAACATACCAGAGACCATACGGCCTCTCTTTTTGGCGCTACCCTCTGTGCCCTGAGGAAAAAAGATGGAGGAATCAGACCGATAGCTGTGGGCAATTCACTCCGGCGTCTCGTCGCTAAGGCTGCTGCTAAAGCAGTTAGTCAGGCAGCAGCCGACATGCTGAAGCCAAAACAGCTTGGGTTTGGCATTCCCCAAGGGTGTGAGGCAGCGGCTCATGCAGCTAGAGCTTACATTGCCAACATTACGGATGAAAAAGCTCTGATAAAGCTGGACTTCAAAAATGCCTTCAATCTGGTTAGAAGGGATGCAGTACTCAATGCGGTTCATCGCCTTTTTCCTTCCCTCTACCCGTTTGTAAACTCATGCTACAGCAAGAATCTAACTCTGCTCTTTGGGGAACATGAAATCGAATCACAAGAAGGTGTCCAACAGGGTGACCCCCTTGCTCCTTTTCTTTTCTGCCTAGTCATCAAGGAAGTCACCGATAACCTGTCCAGTGAGCTCAACATTTGGTTCTTAGACGATGGTACTCTAGCCGGCTCCCCAGACGCACTCTTGGACGACATAAGAATAATTCAGGAGCAAGGAGCAAGTCTAGGACTCACCCTGAACCCTTCCAAGTGCGAAATAACCTCCACCAACCAGCACATAATAGAGCAAATAAAGGTTGTTTTGCCTGACATTCATACAACCAACCCTGAGGACAGCACACTCCTAGGTGCTCCTCTTGGAAGGAATGCCATCGACGAGGTCCTTGGTAAGAAGATCACTGACCTGAAGAGAATGAACGAGAGGATTGAAGACATCGATGCTCATGATGCACTTTACCTCATCACCAGATGCTTGTCCCTCCCCAGGCTGACCTACTTTCTAAGATGTTCGCCATCTTTCAACAATATTAAATTAGAAGAGTACGACAGCTTGCTGAAATCAACACTAGAAAAAGCCCTCAATCTTTCCCTCAGCAACTCGCAGTGGAAACAGGCCTCCCTTCCTGTCAGACTCGGGGGCCTTGGCGTGCGCACAGCAACACAAATTGCTGTACCAGCGTTCCTGTCCTCTTCAGTGGGGTCTGACAACTTGGTGAAGGAAATCCTACCTGAGCACCTAGTTCAACAGGCAGGGGTACATGATCCCAGCTTCACAGACTGCACAACCAAATGGGTCTCTCTCGCAGGACCAGCACCCCAACCACTGCCTTCTGAAGCCCATAAGCAATCCAGCTGGGATCGCCCCATTGCCGACCAAGAAGCTGCGACTTTGCTAGAAGCTGCGACAACACCACATGACACTGCCCGACTTAGAGCAGTAGCAGCTCCCCATGCAGGTGATTTCCTATTAGCAATCCCAATGTCAGCAACCGGCACTCGTCTCACACCGCAGGCCCTCCGAATTGCCGTGGCTCTCCGTCTCGCTGCCCCAATCCACACCGAATACAGGTGTATTTGCGGCGAGGCAGAGGCCGACAGGTACGGACGGCATGGCCTTCTCTGCCAAAGGACAGGAGGATGGCATGCAAGACACGGCGAGGTCAATGACATTATTAAGAGAAGCCTTACCACAGCCGGCTGTCCAGCAGAGAGAGAGCCCCGGTACCTAATGTCCCACAACTCTAATGAGCCTGTCGGTCGCCCAGATGGAATCACGGTGAACCCCTGGAAGAATGGTAGACAGTTGGTGTGGGACTACACTTGCGTCTCAACTTTAGCCAATACCTATGTTGACTTCAGTGCTACTCAAGCAGGAGGAGCTGCCAATCACCGGGAAGCGGCCAAGTCACGTAAATACAGAGACCTTGAGCACCACTACAATTTTGTCCCCATTGCCTCAGAGACACTTGGTGCCTGGGGTAAAAGTGCTGCTAGCTTTTTGAAGGAGTTGGGGTCTAAGCTAATCGAAACAACTAGAGACCCTAGAGCTGCCAGTTTTCTTTTTCAGCGCCTCAGTGTGGCAATCCAGAGAGGAAATGCTCACTGCATCCATGGTTCCTGCCCGCCATCTGAGGAGCTGGAGGAGCTTTTCAACTTGTGACAAGCAGCCTTGTACCCTGCATGTAATCAATACTGTAACTTTTTTGTGTAATGACATTTTCAAATAAAGTTAGATAAATATACACACATACCAAAAGAATAGGGGTGGTAGGAGAAGAAAATATCAAAGTGTTCAGTGAGGATCCACAAGGTCTTCTCTGAGTACTCTTTATTTTCTTCTCCGAGGCTATGGGTCCCTACACTTGCACCAGAGGTGGTACCCCTTCTAGGTTAATAAAAAAAAAAAAAAAAAAAAAAAATATATAATATATATATATATATATATATATATATATATATATATATATATATATATATATATATATATATATATATATATATTATATATATATATTATATATATATATTATATTATATATATATATATATATATATATATATATATATATATATATATATATATATATTAGTATATTTTGGTAGCAGTCTTTCCTGTAGACATATATTATTAAATATGACCGAAAAAGTAAGATTAATAATTCTAACACGAATTTTCTCAATATTTCTTATATTCTTTTTCACTGTTGATGGTAACTGAAAAATCAATTCTCCAAAGTTCATTTTTATTTCTAGTCTGACGCGACACTTGAGCGCGTTTCGTAAAACTTATTACATTTTCAAAGACTTTAGTTTACACACACACAACAACTATAACTGAGCAGAGTTTAATGTTGTTGTTGTTGTTGTTTAAGATTCGCTACTCAGAACAATAAATTCCAGTAGCACGGGCTATGGTGAGCCCGGAAGTGGAGGCTCTTTAGAGCCATTTTCTGTACCAGTAGCTGATACTAGAGATCTGGCAATGGATGGTTTTCAGCCTGGAGGGCTGGCTCTACCAGTTATGGAGCTGGTGTGATTAGTGTCGACCTCTAGGTTTTCCGTTTTTTCTTTGCCTGCGACTTTGGCTGAGTAGTGCTGTCGCTGGAGTTTGGTGACGTGGCCTCCATGAGGAAGTCTTGAACCGTGTATGTGTCGTATTTGTGATGCGGTGGTGGAGCTCCCACTATGATTTCCTCGTCTGAGGAGTACGTAACCTCCGTAGTGGGTGTTTTTGTCTTTCGCCTCGCAGCCTTAGGTAGGCTTAGGTGTCGTTGATTGGTGGTTGTAGGAGCGCTGGTGGTGCTGTTATCGTTTGTAGACAGCACGTCTGCTAGCGCGGCTGCTGAGACTGTGATGGTAGGAGTGTTGGGAGCTGGAGAAGGAATTATCTCTGTTTGTGTCGCCCGGGTCATGGGCGGTTCTGGAGTCGGTGTTGAAGTTGACCGCACGGTCGTCCTGGTGGTAGTCTCCGGAGTGGTAGAGGAGGCAGCGAGATTTACGCTAGTGGCTATGATGGGGGCCAGGCCATTGTCAATGTATAATGCGTTCAGTTCCCTAACAAAGCGCTGGTTGTCAGGTCCTGCAAGCCTTTCCGCTAGTTTAAGAAGACCAGGGATAATGCCTGCACGTGATGCAGGGGGCTGTGAAGGAGCCTGTGGGACCTTGGGTCCCCAATGAGAAGGCTGTGTCGCCTGCTGGGAGGAGCCACATGTTGGTAAGACCGGAAAGTCTTCTGGTCGATTAGTGAGAGCTAAGGTGGTGGGTTGAACGCTTGGGGCTCTGGTCGAGGAGGTAGAAAGGTTGTTTCTCTTGGCTTCAACCTGGGCCTTGATGCTTTTCTGTCTGTGGGGGCAGCGGTAGGAAATTGCAGGGTGATTGCCATCACAGAGCAAGCAGCGATGGACTGTTGCCTTGCATATGGAGTAGTGATGGTCCAGTGCGCACAGGCTGCACCTCTGGACAGGGTGCTGACATTTGTTGGTCGGGTGGGAGAGCTCGTAGCACTTAAAGCACTGCTGGATCTCATGGTATCGTTCCTTTTTTATTTGGTGGGGTGGTATTTTTAGGCCGAAGCAGTAGAATCCTTGTGTGGCAGCCTGGGTGGCCGCAGCTATGGTGGTGAACGTAATCTTCATTGATGTTTTGTCGGTGTTGCAGAACTCCAGGTTGAATACCGACAGGTTTGGATTTTCGTCCTCGATATTGACCATGATATGATGTTGAGGTCGCTCAGCAATCCACTGGCTGGTCCTGCTGGTAAAAACAGTTCTTCCGACCAGGAACTGACGTGGGAAGTGAAGATGTAGGTGGTGCTCTTTGCGAAGAAGGACATCGTTAGTGAGGAGTTTTTCTAGCTCCTCTTCACATGAAAAGTAGAGCACGATATCTTCACCTTCCTGACTAATGTCAGCGGGTTTGAGGCCAGTTACTTCCTTCAGGACCTTTAAAATATTGCTTTTTCCGATAGCATGACCGTCAAGTGGAGTCGCTCTGACCTTAAGACGTTTGGGTCGCATTGTTACCCAAACACTGCGCCTTGTGATGTGTAGGCGGGAGATGTCTCTCCCGTTCGCCTGTGGCTGTGGTTTACTGCCGTCCCGTGAAGAGACTGAATGTTATGACGTGTTGCAGAACTAAACAGAGTTTAGAACTAAGCAGAGTTTAAACAGCTTTTCTTTTTTATACCTGCATTTGGGTGAGGTGACATGTTACAATGGTTTGGGATGAGGTGAAAACAAACTTTCAACACAACACAGAACCCGAAACAATGGGTATAAGCTAAAGGGAAGAATAGATCTGTAACTGCAGAAGGCCTATTGGCCCATATTTCTTGATGCTTCTATATTGGAGCGGAGTCTTGAAGTGGGTAGAATGTAATTGCGTGTTAATTGGCTGTTGATTGCTGGTGTTGACTTCTTGATGTGTAGTGCCTCGCAGACATCAAGCCGCCTGCTATCGCTGTATCTATCGATGATTTCCGTGTTTTTTGTTAAGACTTCTCTGGTGATGGTCTGGTTGTGGGAAGAGATTATATGTTCCTTGATAGAGCCCTGTTGCTTATGCATCGTTAATCGCCTGGAAAGAGATTTTGTCTTGCACATATACTGAGTTCTTTGAGGCTTACAGTCCCCAAGTGGGAATTTGATTCCGTGTTGCGTTTCACTTGCGAGATGGAGAAGGATGGGAAACTACCCTTTCTAGATGTAACAGACATGGAAAGGAGCGGAGGTTTCCACACTGCAGTCTACACTAAGGAAACAAACATAGGAATGTGCCTCAATGCCAACAGTGACTGCCCAGACAGGTACAAGAGGAGTGTTGTTAACGCTTATGTCGACCGTGCTCTCAGCCACAGCTCAGGATGGAAGCAAGTCGATGAAGAACTCTGTAGGATAAGGCAGGTCCTAAACCTATTGGCCCATATTTCTTGATGTTTTATATTGGAGCGGAGTCTTGAAGTGGGTAGAATATAGTTGTGCATTAATTGGCTGTTGATTGCTGGTGTTGACTTCTTGATGTGTAGTGCCTCGCAGATGTCAAGCCGCCTGCTGTCGCTGTATCTATCAATGATTTTTGTGTTGTTTGTTAATATTTCTCTGGTGATGGTTTGGTTGTGGGAAGAGAATATATGTTCCTTAATGGAGCCCTGTTGCTTATGCATCGTTAAACGCCTGGAAAGAGATGTTGTTGTCTTCCCTATATACTGAGTTTTTTGAGGCTTACAGTCCCCAAGAGGGCATTTGAAGGCATAGACGACGTTTGTCTCTTTTAGAGCGTTCTGCTCCGTGTCTGAAGAGTTTCTCATGATTAGGCTGGCCGTTTTTTTGGTTTTATAGTAAATCGTTAGTTGTATCTTCTGATTTTTGTCTGTAGGGATAACATTTCTATTAACAATATCTTTCAGGACCCTTTCCTCCGTTTTATGAGCTGTGGAGAAGAAGTTCCTGTAAAATAGTCTAATAGGGGGTATAGGTGTTGTATTAGTTGTCTCTTCAGAGGTTGCATGGCGTTTCACTTTCCTTCTTATGATGTCTTCAATGAAACCATTGGAGAAGCCGTTGTTGACTAGGACCTGCCTTACCCTACAGAGTTCTTCGTCGACTTGCTTCCATTCTGAGCTGTGGCTGAGACCAAACCATCACCAGAGAAATCTTAACAAACAACATAGAAATCATTGATAGATACAGCGACAGCAGGCGGCTTGACATCTGCGAGGCACTACACATCAAGAAGTCAACACCAGCAATCAACAGCCAATTAACACACAACTATATTCTACCCACTTCAAGACTCCGCTCCAATACAGAAACATCAAGAAATATGGGCCAATAGGCCTTCTGCAGTTCTATTTGTTCCCAACTTCTATATCCATTATTCTGTGTTCTGTGTTTTGTTGAAAGTTTGTTTTTCACACCACTATTGTATTACATCACCTCACCCAAATGCAGGTATAGGAGCCAATGTTGTTTCAGGCATAAGTTGTGTGTTGATAAACTAAAGACTTTGAAAATGTAATAAGTTTTACGAAACGCGCTCAAGTGCTCAAGTCAGACTAGAAATAAAAAGGAATTTTGGAGAATTGATTTTTCATTTACCGTCACCAGTAAAAAGAAACATAAGGAAAATCGAGAAAATTCGTGTTAGAATTATTAATCTTACTTTTTCGGTCATATTTAATAATATATGTCTACACGAAAGACTGCTACCAAAATATACCAATATATATATATATATATATATATATATATATATATATATATATATATATATATATATATATATATATATATATATATATATATATATATATATATATATATATATATATATATATATATATATATATATATATATATATACATATATAAATTGGTGTGAGAAACCCATTGACTACCCTCAAGATTGCTACAAGCAATTGAGGAGTCAATTGAGGAGTGGCGTTTGCTCTCGCATATGTCTCCTTGAGTATAATATCACATCTGGCACCTGACGTGGACCAGGAACTTAAGCTCAGTCAAGGTGAAAACTATCACAGTAGCTGCCTCGTATCGGTCCATTTCGAGGATGGTTCTTCACCTTCTCAGTACTTTGCAGTAGACAAGAGACTAACTTTTCCTCTGGCAGCACGGGGACCAACCTGATGCTCCATCAATACATTCCTATACCATAAGGTGCGTCCTAATGCATCAACTTGTGCACTTCAAAGGCCCCACTTGTCACTTTTCTGATATTATAAGATATCTCTGACCGTCAAAAGTAATGTCAATATCAATGAATTTGTTATCTTGTTAACTCGTCTATAGTGAAGATGATCATGTCTCACTGTTGTCAACGTAATTCTCATTACGGTCAACGTAAAGCACGCAGTCACGTCTCAGCTTGCATGGGTGTGAACCACGAAATGCTGACCTTGGTAAGCCTAACTGTCAATGGGTGAAAGTGTTCAAGACGTATTTCAGGACTCCATCTTCACACTGTCTGGATTCCCCGGTCTGGTCTGATGTCCACCTCTACGCTTCAAGAAATGATAAACAAGCGAATGGTAAAATTATTTCTTAAGAGACCCACTCATCCATCAAGCACAATCTGCTCTTTTTTCAATCATTCACTTATCACTGACCATTCAGATTTCCCAAATATTAAATAATAGTTAGAAAATGTCACAATGATAACTGCTGCATGTATGGTGTAGCAGGTTTACAGTCAAGAATGCAACAAGCAGTCAGTAGGTCTACGGGTAAGACTGTAACAAGGAGTCAGTAGGTCTACTGGTAAGACTGTAACAGGAGGCAGTAGGTCTACAGGCAAGAATGTAACAAGGAGGCAGTAGGTCTACAGGCAAGAATGTAACAAGGAGGCAGTAGGTCTACAGGTAAGACTGTAACAAAGAGTCAGTAGGTCTACAGTCAAGAATGCAACAAGGAGTCAGTAGGTC